>JAODUP010000083.1:592500-695000 GCA_025642065.1 Paralvinella palmiformis
GGTATATGACATGCACCAGAGTTAGATCAGTTATTATGTCGTAATGTTTGTGTTGGCTAGTGTAAAGAAATTCGCTTTGATTAGAACGATCATTACTTTAATAAAGACGTTTATACGACGGGGGACACACACACACACATACACAAGAGAGAGAGAGAGAGAGAGAGATACACACAGACACACATACAGAGAGAGAGAGAGAGAGACCCTAACCCTACTAGTGCAAAGTTCAGGCGACTTGCATGTTTTCATTGTATAACAGAGTGTATTCGGTACGGTAACTCGGTTTCTGTGCCAGCATCCTTAAAATTACTAGGAAATGAGCATTTATACTAATCTTAATGTACCCAATATCCAAAACACACTCAGACAGACACAGGATAACGCCATAAAATTTTCATGACGGCGGCTTTTATTTGCTTTTGATCGTTTTCTAAAATGATTTAAAGCTTCAATCAGATAACAAATATGTCAACTAACTCCAGGCAATGAGCGCGATGTATTGTTCCGCTCTCCTCTAAGAGTCGTTTTATGGCAGAGTAAATGTGCTGACATCTGCACTCGGCGCTACCAATATTCGACTTAGAAATCAACAATGGCTTCACTTGATGACATGAAAGATTTCACATGAATCCCGCGACAAACACACACGCACACACACACACACACACACCGACTCGGAAGATGGCAGCCATAACATGATGATCTGTGAAAATAAGTTGATTATTAATTCGAAGATTTTTCTCTCTGGTGATAGAATAACGGCCATTATTCTTTATTAAGGCTGCCGTATCGCGTGAAATTTTTAATACCTGGAACCATCCTTAAGGCTGCAGATTTCTGCACCGGTTGAACCTTGTTGATAATTACTTCAACCACCCGATAGAGCTATATTAGGTACGGAATAGGACAGCATGTCATCAAGGATCCTTTGTTGAACAATCCTCTCTTAGATAACAAGAGACGAACCTCATCCATTACGTAGGTAATGAGGCAATCAGCTTGTGGGTGACATAGCTATTGTCTTCGGCTGATATATATATATATATATATATATATATATACTGGCGTGGCAGCCAGTTGTGGCTCTTTTAGGAAGCGCCACAATACTGCCTCAGCCTACTCGACAGCTTCACACTCATTAACCCTGGATGATGAGAATGTTTTGAACTATCGAGTCCAACGTGATCGCGAGGTGTCTATCTTTTCCACCACCAGGCATCCTCGTCACACACACACACACACACACACACGCACACACACACACTGATGACGGAAGACAATGCAAGTCTCAGTGAGAAATTCTCATCGGAATCCAGTATCCTGATTTTTTATCATCTGTGCCATCTTCTTTTCCATCTGCCGCTATAACGTTACGTACTCAGGGAGGCTGGGCGTTCTGATCAATATATGGGTACCTTTGCAATCAGATGAGTCGAACAATGTATAATTAAATTAGGTTGTACCCAATTATCACCTTTTTAATGTACGTAGGCGAGCTTCGAACCAAAGGCCATTGTATTTTCGTAAAGAGTACACTGTTTGCTAAACAGCGGAGGCCTGTTAAATATTTATAGATCCATACCTCTGATGTTGTACCCGGTGGCTGTGTCTCGGTGTAACTTTAGTTCTCGTATCAATGCCGTTCTTTAGACTGTTACGACGTGGCTCGCACTACATCAGTTGCAAGTCGGACCTTAAAGGCATGCGGACGCACGTGTTTGCGCATGCTCGTGTCGTGTGTATTGCGTGAACAGATGTGCGCGTGAATGCACGAACAAACAAAAAAAGGAATGGCAGACCTTTTTTATAAAAGCTGTTTTTATATTTTACGGGCCAGTTTTCTGCACAACGTAGGCTAAATGGACTGAGCGACCTCCAAAGGTAATGAGGGGAAGTCGTCAAAGACGAAACACCCTTCACAGATGCCCATGTTGAGATTTGAACTCAGGTGGTAGAAATATGTGGCCAACTACGTTACCAGTTAGACCACGGGGGTGCTTCGTCAGTTTAAAAAACTCTGAAATTGAGAAAAAAAGATTTATCATTAGATTAATAAGAAATAATGTGTGTCATCTGTTATCATTCCGATAAGTACCCCGATGAATCATACACACGATGTACTAATCGGTGTTAAAGTTTCTGAACCAATCTATATCGGAGCACTATTTGATGGCCCTATGATCCAATTTAAAGTGCACACTTGTTCGTTTGCTTCAATACATTAAGGACAATAAGTCGAAAAGTCGATTACTGGTATTGTGTACATATTGTGGGATTATTTTAATAAAATATGTACATGCCACAGAATAAAGGCTTCATTAAGTATATTTGTCTATCTATTTTCCGACGGAATCACAATGAAGGTAATCTTATTACGTTCTAATTAGGCGTGGGGGGGGCGTTATGTGTTCACTTATTTAGCCGATGCGGAGGGATAATTCTATTTGTGGTTGATAATCACGGAAAGTGGCCACCGAGGATGGGAACAAAAGATATAATTATTTATCACTCACCGAACTGAAGTCACACCTAGAAGCCATAGAAAGCCATAGAGTGATTGAGAGATGTAAGGGGCTGGAGCTATAAAAAAAGTCCAAAGGAAGCTAAAGACTATATAGCGTAACAGATCTGGACCCATTGTTTGGGTAGGGAATATAGACAGATTTATAAACACGCACACAGACACACACAGACAGACACACAGACAGACACACACACAACACACACACACACACACACACACACACACACACACACACACACACACACACACACACACACACACACACACACACACACACACCCACACACACACACACCATAACAGATATCACTATAGATTAGCAATCATTTTGCAAACAAGTACCGCCCTTTGTGGTCGACTTTATGAGTTTATGACGTTTTACGAGTCATCCGGCAGTAGCTCAACCCGGCACAAAACATGTGCTCGGCGCTGTAAGCACTTTGTCAGTAGTTGGCCATAAACCGCCATCTTTACCTGTATCGCCGGCTAGACGGTGCCTACCGCCGCCTATAACCCGGGTTATGTACTCCTAGCGTCGTCTCAGTCGTCGCATTACCTTAATGACCCTTCCGTTGTCCTGTTATGGCCAACCGTCCGAGCCGGGCTAAGACCATTAAGCGGCCACAAGACGGGCATCACTATTTCATGAGCAGTTCGTCGAATTCGTAGCCGACGATCGCGTCGGCTACGATCGTTAACCCGTCGTCCTCTGGCAGAATGTGGCCCGGGCGAGCGCCGAATTCATCGTGGCCCTGGGATGGAATTATATTTTAGCCGACTGGGCCGTAATAAACGTTTACTGCCAGCCGGCTGTAGATCTTCCTGGCAGCTAGACGCGGGGCCCGGCGACTCGGTTAGAATAATAATGTCGAATAATCGGAGCAATGAATCAGGTGGTGCGGTAAAAATTTCGCCCCCCTGCGTTTAATATAATCTTGGGAAATTTAATACGGTCTGTGCAGGTTTATTGCCGGAGCAATAAAAAAGCGCCACCCGGCGGATGGCGAATGCCTTCAAGAGCGCCCCCCTCCCTCCTCTCGACCGGTACGCGGACAAATCAATAACAAATGCAGACCGGGAGACATATACTATAAAGGTAACAAGTGTCCGATTGTAAATCACTTCCATTAACTTGTGGCCGTGCCATAAAGCCTGTCGTTGTTATTGTTGTTGTTGTTACTGGGTGAGATCCATATTGCACCTGGCGGCTTTATGCCCGGCGCACCCTACAAACGACAAGTCTTTGTGAGCTGCATTCGTAAAGGTCCGATGTTTGATCCGGATTGGCCTCTCCCGTAGACGATGTCCTTGATAGGTCGGTCGAAGGTAACCCTGGATCTCTCTCTCTCAGATGCAAACATACATAGCCACCTGGATACAACGGCAGGCATCACATGAGTAGTGCTTGCGAATCCAGAACGAGCGGGTAGCATCCGCTCTCTCTCTCTCTCTCTCGCTCTCTCCAGCCGCAAAACAAATCCAAACATTGAAGTCATGATGAAAGTCGGCAGCCAGATTTCTAACACGGTGGATCTTGATCCCGGCCAGAGGAGGAAGAAGAAAAAACATCCATAGAAAACATCCCCAGATTTGTGTGATGCTGTTTCATAATGCTCCCAAAACGCCCTCTCTCAGCATTAGAAAGCCAGGCCTGTTGTATTAAGCGCTAACCAACAATACATCTTGCTTAGTGGGATAGAGAAGCGAGGGGGTGGTGCGGGGGTGTTTCTGCTATTCAGTAATATCTGTGATTGATGTGATTTTGTCGTCGGGAGATGTTTTCGCTGTGTTAACTCTCGGCGCGTTAGTTACCGATGGTGACCGTCACCAATGTAGCGACCATAGTCACGAATACTCACTCAGACACATGCACGCGCAAGAGAAGAGAAATGGACACTGTTGTGATGGGGACGGGGAAAGACAGATAGAGAGAGCGAGAGAGAACAAGTAAATCCAGTTGTTCTTTCTTTTCAGAGCGCCTTCGATGTAACGAGAGTTGTTTATGCACAATTTTATTGCTTGTTCTTCGTTCCGTTTTTAAACCGCGAACATTTGTTTTCACTCAGAAGAGCTCGTCGCGGGCTACACCGTCTACGGTGAGGATGTTTACGACTGGCACACGGCACTCAAATATATCCCAGCTACGGTAGCTCGTAGTAGTAGTAGTAGTAGTGTGTGTGTGTGTGTGTGCCCTTCGACCGATCACCGTAATTACAACTCATTAATATTCCGCCGCCTCTCGTTGTGGCCAAGCTCGGAAACCCGATACGGGATTTTATATCCTCATATGTGCCAACTAATTAATTTGTCACATAAATCAAGCGGAATTTATGTCCCGCTATAGGACGATCGGTTCGCGATCGGCTTTATGGCCACATTTGTTCCCAGTCTGACGGGGCGATGGTCGTCTAATTATACCCTCATCTCATCGGCTCGGATGTAGCCGAGTCGTCAGCAGTGTGCGTTCGTTGTTTAGCGTTTGACTCGGTTCGCTGTTCTTTGACCCTCGCCGCGCGCGGGTCAGTGTTTGTCGGAGAGAGATAGCGGCCGGCTCGGTGTTATGGGGAGCTTGCAGGGCGGTTGGTGAAGACTTAATGGACAGCGGCGACACACCGATATATCAACATTCCACGACATCCGTCATCCTGCTACCGCGCTCCTCCCAGATGAGATATGCGGCCAGGAATACGTCATTGTCCTGGGTCCATCACTGGCGCCTCGGTTCCACCTCCTTTCACCCCCCCCCCTCCGCCGCCCCGTCGACAATTATATGCTGGCCGGTTTGTTGTTTTGTTTGGGATGCGTCCCTCTTTTTCTTTAGAAGACTGCGAAAATACAGATTTAATGAGCCATTAGTTCCGAAGGGTAATGCGTCTTTAGAAAGCGCGCATTATGTTCGGCGTCAGATACAGAGAGAGATAGAGAGAGAGAGAGAGAGAGAGAGAGAAAATCTTTGGGCAGTGGGAGTCAGGTGAATGGCATTTAAAGTGCACGCTAAAGTGGTTCGATTCTTTTATATTGTCCTCCATTATGACCCGTGTGTGTGTGTGTGTCGAAATGCTCCCTGGGGTCATTTTAATAATTATGCATTAATTAAGTCGGGAACAAAGCGGCTTCCTTCTGATGTGCTAATCGTACATTAGGCGTTCACCGACAGCCGAACCGCGACCGGACATCAACCACCACCCTATTCACCAGCCACCCCCAAACATCGGACGTCATCATACCCCCCAACAACACCTGACCACATCGCCGACGATTCGCCCAGATGGCGACACCGAATGATAATTATTCGGCACGATTCTAGCCGCGAGACCTTCAGTCTGTTTCGCATGATTACGCCACGAATCATCTGTCAGAATGCCGCCTGCCATTAGATGGCCATGATTGTAGAGCGCCGCCCTAAATTACCTGCCTTTTTCTACCACTCCGTCGAGGTCGACCGACATCGTTAGCATCCTTTGGCCGTTACCTCATCGTTTGTTATTTCCTGGCTGTGTACATTAAATGTTTTTTAGCCCGCGGCCGGCTTACACAGGCTCCGATTCTCATATCGAGGGCGGAGACGATAGGAGGGAGGGGGGAGGGTTGGGCCGCTTGTGTCGAATTGATTTCAGCTACGTCGACGGCAGGTCGGCGCGTTGTTCTTCGATCCGTCGGGCAGGTGACCGGGCGGCGGCGGGGCTCACGTGATATTAGCGTCAGTCACGTGGTACGAATTCACGCGCTGCTTTAGTGAAATGAGCGCGGATATCCCCGCGGGGGCCCGTGTGACGTGTAGTTCATTCGTCGGCAGTGTTCTGGATAGTTGTTGGCTAGTTTGGCATTTGAGGTGATTGGAGGGAAATTCTCTATCTGTCTGTCTGTCTGTCTGCCTATCTATCTGTCTTAAACCCTGTCCTCTGCGTTCGAAGATTTAGAATTGGTTCATCGTGTCCCACCTAACAAAGAAAGCTTTAAATTAAATATCCCCTCTCTCTCTCTCTCTCTCTCTCTCTCTCTATATATATATATATATATATATATTAACCCCTTTGTGTTTGGGGTTTAAAATTGGCCTACCACGTCCTTACGTCAATCTAAAAGAAGGCGACATAACATAACTTTTTATCCCGATGTATTGTTCGGTCTCTCTCTCTCTCTTTCTTTCAGGAGTCAGAAGGAGCGTCGCCCGGTCTAGACCAATTTTTGCGAGATGTGCTGTCGTCTGACTGACAGACAAATTAATCTCGGAGACCTGTTTATCCACCTGATTTTCAGGTGTTTCTATTATTCTTCGCCGCCTTTCCTCGGCTCGAGCGGAAACGCTCCCATTGAACGCGTGAACTGTTGTCGTGGTAGGTCGTGCACAAAACACGTGTACCGTAAGCGCTCGGCCATTAACAGATCGTAGTACCTTAGGCTGGCATTTAATTTATTGCCTAACCACCTTCTGCCACTCGTCCATAATTCAGCGCTTTGAAGAAGGATTTCTGGGCTCTCTCTCTCTCTCTCTCTCTCTCTCTGTGTCTGTCTTTCTCTCACCCTCTCTCTGTATTCGCCAAAACGAACCGAAAGAACCGCTCAGGAGTCTTATTCCTGTTTAAGTCCACTGGAAACAGACCCGTCAATCCCACGCAAATACCACTTGCACTTCGTTTCACACTCTGGGGTGGTTCCAGTGATCGGGTTAAACTAATAATCATCCGTGCAGTTGATCTCTCGACGGAGAAGGAAGACGTCTCGGTCTTCTCTCTCTCTCTCTCTCCCTCCCCCCCCTCTCTCTCTTATTTCATCTCGTTAAAGGGGCAGCCACCGTCCTGTTTCCAGATTGCCAATTAGCCTTACGTGACGAGTCTTAAGGAAACCAGTCGGTCATCTAATACCTTCAGGTTATCAGCTGGCATAAAACCGTGATTCAAGGTGCTAGCTAAATGTAGATCTTGCTCTGTTGCGGCTATTTTTGTCCACACACTGCAGGCTGGGTGGGCCGAGCGAAGTCCAAATGTAATGATGAATCGAAACGAAAAATGAAACATCCTTCAGACATGGCTTCAGATCGGGGTTTGAATCCGCATGTTAGAGGTTCGCGGCCAACCGCCCTACCATTTAGGCCATGGAGACAGACGCCCAAGCCAGACCAGAGTGTTTTAATTCAAATCTTAATACCAATGTCCCGTACCAAAAAGTAAAATTATAGACATGACGATAGATAGGCGCAACGTATCTTCACTGACGGCTGATCGTCCGTGATGCAATTCCTATAGGATCGTAAACAATTAGCTACCGAATGTTACCGAGGAGCACCGTCCTGAAATGCAATTTTTGTTACATTATAATGGGCCGTGAAAGCCATCATTTATTGTTCGATAATCGTTCCCGGCTACCTCTCTATTTTCCTCATTTCCGGCCCGAAGAGTGCTCTCTCTCTCTTTCGCTCTCTCTCTCGAATGATAACGCACAAATAATGAATGCGTAGAACGTTTCGCACACGGTGCTTCCCTCTCCCGTGCATTATTTAAGCGCGGTCTCCTCGGTGGTGGAAATCATCTCGTGTCTCGTCCGCGAATCGGTGAACCGCTCGGCCCGAAGTGTGGACAGATCTGATTTTCGATCAGCGTGAACGCTCCAGAATGACCTGTTCAGCCAGCAGGTGGCGCCACTCTCGTATGATTTGATTCCGCTCGCCCGCTGCGCGACCGCCGAATTAATGAGCTTCGACGATGCGAGACCTGATTGAAAAAGTCCGAAACGTGGCCAGATTTATTTGGCTTCATGTTATGGCCTCGTGTTACGCGGAGGTGAGGCATTGTTATAACAAGATTATTCTCTTGGTCGCGATAAAGCAATTCTTTGGTGGCCGGTACAGCAAGTGCTACCCCCCCTCCAGAAGATTCTAATAACAATGGCTTTTATTGCCCTGATTAGATACTGCGTCACTTATATCCTGCGGGTCATATATAAATTAAGCCTCTTTATGAGCAGAAACGTCATGATAAGTTTTACGTTTGAGCCGATCACTTTGAGCTGTCTGTCTCGTGACTGATTAATTATGCAGTAGAATATGCACGCATGCTCAGTGTAGGCGCACAGAGATTGGTGACGTTACACATGCATTCGAGCTAAATGTCAGGCTCCCGGGTTAAATTCGTGCACAACTGAACTATACCAAAAACACACGCATACGCACACACACACACGCACACACATATGTCAACGTCAACACAACTATACCAAAGCATACACGCCCGTGTGGATTGCGTCAGTACACAACTGTGCCCAGCCATCAGCACGGCGGAGTTTCCGGATTAAAAACGGAGAGAAACGAAAATTGTCATGAATTTTATTATCAGGTATGAATTTCCAAGAACGCACAATTAAAATATCGACCTTTTATAAAGTCGGTAATGATGTTGAATAAGATTGCATTCCCAATAGATCAAAAATATAAAAGGCTCGACATAATCTTATCTACACTTTTAATAACGAATCATATTTCAAATGCGGGTGAAATTGCTCGCAGACGACACGCTAGTCGCCATTCGTCGTCTTCCCGCCATTGTTTGGCATCCTTCCATTTCATCCTTTCCGTGGGATGTACATCTTGTTGGTCCTGTTTTATGTGAGGAGTTAATGAACGTTTATGGCTTGCGGCGCTGCTAGCTCTTCATTGTCCCGTTTTCTTTATGGCGACGAGATTCAGCAATGGAGAGCGAGCGACACCTTTATCTCGGTTGGGTTAGGGGTGATTCGGTCGAATGTGGCCTTGGGATGTCTTCCCGTTTCGCCCCCTGCAAGGAGGAGTACAGGCTTAATCTCCCAATCATGGCTTTATGGTAGCCTGAGTATCGTTGGTAGACGGACTGGACCACAATGCTCGTATTAAACGATCTCCAAGGTTCACAACTTGCAGAACCGACCAGCCAAACATACAACCAAACATACAACAACAGCAACAATCCAAAAAGAGAGAACACTTCCTCATCCGGGTATTTTTTCGCTCGCCCTTCGGTTACATAAGTGTTATGTCAGCGATTACATTGCTTTCAGGGTTTAAAGGTTTTAGTCTTCTACCGCCTTTTTTGATGTAATTATTTCGAGTATTGCCAGCTGGTTCGTCGGTATAACATCCGTAGCCTTTAACCAAAAAGAGAAACACTTTCCCATCCATCTTTAGTGCTCGGGATCCCTCTTAGGTCCGCGTCGAACGAGGTATTAACTGGAACCTGCCGACTGGCCAATTGATCCGTTCGTCTGGTATACGTGCCATATCCAGCTGCGTCGCATCTTTTTTTAACCAGCTGCACTGGCTGCGTCTCCAATGAACCTGGAGTCCTTCCCAGCCACTCCTCATCTCCTTCACTTGCCCGAAGCGAGGTCAGTCGTCAAACCTTGCTGAGGGAGTGTCATTGGGTCGGCGACGTTGTCTCAGCCTATATACCAAACGGTTATCGACACAGGAACGTATATCAGGGTTCGCACAGGTCCTAGAAAACCTGGAAAGTCCTGGAATTTGAAAAATTGGATTCCAGGCCTGGAAAGTCCTAGAATTTTTTAGAGGTCCTTGAAAGTCCTGGAATTTGGACATATAGATCTACATTTCTAATCATAAGCATACAGGAATTCAGTCATTACACTTCTTCTGAAATATGGGTGTATCTTTGTGCGTTAAACATTCGTGAATTCATTGAAAACGTCCTTGAATTTAACATTGGAAGGTCCTGGAAAGTCCTGGAATCTGAGATGTAAAAATGTGTATGAACCATGTATATATATATATATATATATATGTCAGCTCCAGAATAGGATAAATTATATATATATATATATATATATATATATATATAAAACGACTGGTCATGTGGTACGGGATACAAAACAACATAACAACAACAACGACGACGAAAGGCATTTGACAATAACTGATTAAGATTGATGCAGTTTGGTAACAGCTACACATGCGGCGAGGTGACGTGTACCTCGACGTGACCATTTCATCGTTGATATATTACCGCGCCGTATATCAATAACAGGGATTCTTCTCTGCCGAGACTCACGAGTATGACATCTTAAGTATGTCTAATGTAATTCAATCCATGTCCTTCGTCGACGCGGACACTCGAAGGTTCGGGTCGCCGCAATCTAGGGATCAGTCTAGGCCTAATCGACATCGCTCGCACTGCCCGCCACCAACCGACCCCCCCCCACCGTCTGTCCGTCGAGAACCAGGTGTCTAGTCAGACCGGTGATAATAAATCTTTATATATCAGAAGGTGGAGCTGGGATGAGCGAGTGGAGGTCAAGTGATTGTCAATTTGTCTGACCCCACTCGGTGCGCGCTCTCTCTCTCTCTCTCTCTCTCTCTGTGTGTGTGTGTGTATCTTACTCGCTGTAGCCAACCCTCCCCTCCTCCGGCGTGTCGTGGTACTAGATCGAGCGGATGTCAGCTCCAGAATAGGATAAATTATGTCTCCTTAAGCGAGTGCTTATTCTGTTGTCATTTAGCTGTCAACAGGACAGCCCCGTGACATCTCTAGCCAGATAGGGTACCTCTAAGGCTCGATAACCCCGCAGGTTGATGACGCCATCACCCACCCCCCTTTATGGACGATGACCTTGACGAATGGATCCTGCCTTGGCCTTGACAAATCTGGTCATAATTTGGCATTTAGACACGTCTGTGTACTTTGCAATGTGACTGTGATGTGTCTAGTTGAATAGGCATAACAAAAACAAAACAAACAAAAAACTACTGATACATATAAATCTTATGTAGGCATCCTGAATTAATTTAGAATGCGCCTTCAATTACCTTTAAGACTCATGTCATATCTCAGATTTTTAACATCCCTATTTCAACTGACCAATAACATAACTATTCCTTTAAATTATACACGCATATAATCTATGGGAATTTTTTATGTGTGTATTGAAATCAATATTAATCGGAGGACGCGTTACTATATAAATCAGCTCAGATGCGCGTTTGATTAATATATTACGCGCTTAACCGGCGAATCTCGACCCGAATGACCAACCATAGCGTCCCTGTTCTTCTCGGCGACGGACGACGTCGTCCCGATAACAAAATGAACGAAGCAAATATTTGCCAGCATGTCGCCATCCGCGAATCATCTTCCCCCCCCTCTCTCTCGGCTAAATACGGTTTGTCGTTCGGATTTTGTCATGTCGACTCGAGACTACTCGGACTACTCGGAGAGAGTCGTGCCGAGGTAAAACAGTTTTGTCCTTGTTCATTCTGACTGTGTACATATTTAACAAGGTCCCGACCGATCCATCATCCCTTCCGGATAGCGTGTGACCGGGGGGGGGGGAGATCGGCTGAGGATGGCTGGATGGCTCTGTTGCTTCTCGGGAGAGGGGGGTGGTTCTGGGTGGCGGGTGTTTCTGGGTGGCGGGTGTTTCTGGGTGGCGACATCGCCAGAATAACACGCCCGTTCGGAACAAAAAGCCCGTTATCTGTTTTCCCCGTCCGTCTCTACACGTCTACAGGTAACGAACGAATCGATCCGCTGTTCAGGTGCCGAGCGCTCTTCGTGTGTGTTCAGCAAACTCCAGCGCGGCGAATGGATTTGCATTGTGTCGCATTTGCATCGTGTCAATTAGATCATAATTAAGTCACCGCCTCCTCGGTCGAGCAGCGGCCGCTTTAAGCGTTCCCGAACAATCGACAATGATCGAAAGGAAACAGATGGAAATATTATTATTAATATATTTGCAAAACGTCGGTCCCGAGGGATGTTAATGGCATCCGGAAGTCGGTGGGGCGTTCGTTAAGCCGGATTCGGTTATTAATTAACGCATTAAATAGTTATCGGTCGCGTAGCTGAAAAAAAAAACCCTAAAAAAACCCCCAAACAAAACAAATGTCTGCCGTTTCAGAGTTGTTGGCGAGATACGTGTATTTTTGGCCCTTCGGCGCAAAATTGGATCCATCTTCCGCCGGATGTCGCGAGGCACGGCGTGTTTGGCGAGGATTGTTCCGGCGGATAGATGTGTTTCTTCTTTTTTTTGGCCGATCGAGCAAACTGGAAACGCATTCTCGGCGGTGAACCCGAATGAAGAAAGAGCTTTATTTTTATTTCTGGCCATCGTTCGATTCACCGCGATACTCGACTGTTTCTGTTTTTGCCTCGAGTGGCGTAGGTTATGATAATGCTACACGCGCATGCGCCTAACCTTCTAGTAACACGTGTTAGTGGCGTTGATTCATTACGCGTTATTGCAAAAACGGGGCTGGGGGGGGGGCGATTCCTCTGCCTAACCTTTGTCGAGGTAAGTGATACTAATGATGCGAGAGCGATAGAGAGAGAGGACTCGCATCACTGGCTGCGGAGGGTGTCACATCTGGTGATGGTGGTTTTGCGCCGTTTGATGATGGCCGATGATGGTTGCGTGTCCCGTAACAACCCGTAACGCCATGCACTAGACGGTCGTCATTTCGCGTTATTACCATTAACCCAACCTAACCGCCACATCAACATCGCTGTACCGGCGTCTCCGCCGCTTAATTATTCATAACTGCGGTTAGAGCTAACCGTTCGTCCGCCGAAAGGTGTCCGTAGGTGTTGCATAATAAACCAGCTATTGGGTACAGGCGATTGTATTAATTACGGGCTCGATCGGAGCGGGAGATATGGTCGGGGACCCACACGCGGTAAGGTTCACTTCGCATGACGAGACGTGAATGAAGTTCGTCAATTCGGCGTGTGAAAGCCGCCATTAATCAGCGTTTTGCATGCCATCGAACACCCGATAAGAGAACACAGATCTGATCGGGCAGGTAATTGGCCGCGCGACGGATGCTTATCTAACCCGCTGCCTTTCGGGCATCCTTCGTAAACAAAACCGCCATTTACGGCCCACGTCCAGGTCGGCTCCCAGTTTTCGTCCACTCACCGAGTCGTGGCTGCTGATGCGTTGAGGGATGTTGGCGTCGCCGCAAATACGACGAAAACCGTACTTCTGGTTCCTTATCGCTCTGGAATCTCGTTATAATGAGTAGTTAGTTAATGGTTAAGGAGGTTTTCGGGGAGTACGTTTCCTGTTCGTGGGAGGTATGCCGCTAATTGCGGGTTCGAAGCAATACGCGGCGTTCTACGGTTGGCCGCCACTGATCGAAGCGAGGCGTCCAGAAATGGTAAAATCCACTTCGTGCATGGCGCTTCATCGTGGAAACATGGATATCAGTCACCCTTCGTTTATGGGTCACCTTGAGCCGGGGGGACTGAACGATTTTTTTCCGCAGAAAAAGTGTCTCTGGTAGCAGGATTTTCCCCCCAGCAATACATGCTTAATTCACGACCTCGTGGTTAGGAGCCGTGTTTCTCTGGAGGCATTGTCTTTCCATGTCGGAGTTATCCGTTCCGGACCGAGACACGCAATCACGGCCGATAACGACCTTCACGGTCGGTACACGTGTCGGGGATAGTTTACGGCGAGGTACCGTCGAGCGGCGTTTCAACCGATCCATAACGCAATCCCAGGCCGTCGGCTTCGTTTGGTTCTCTCAGTCGAGAACAAAAACAGGAAGCCGCTGGCCGAAGCCGTCAGGATCGGGAGAAAGGTGCCTCCTTATCTTAGTTGACAGTTCTGGATCCATTCCGTTTTCGCTCCTGCCCGCGCGGCGCGGATCGACCGTTCTCAAAATAGCGCCCGGACTGTGTTACCACGACTTATCTTATTATAATTAATCCGCCGTATCCGGATTTGGTTTGCTGAATCTCTGGAGTCCGGAGGGGAGACGGAATTCCGGTAGACTCGTGAATTGTTTGAAGAAGATCGATTTATCGGAGGAAGTCGTATCAGTTTTGTCAGAATAATGATTATACAATGTAATGTCTGGGTATCAGGAGTATACGGCTTATATTGGTTACGAGGAGTGAGTGATGTGAGTGATGATGATGATTGATGTTTTAAGGCCACTTTTGTGCACAAGATAGACTAAATGGGCCGAGCGACCTCCAAAGGTAATGAAGCGAAGTCAAAGATGAAACCATCTTCAGATATGCCCACGCCGAGATTTGAACCACGGACGCGCCCCCTGGTGTGCTTGGGTTAGTGAGCGAGCGAGTGAGTGATGCCATTTGATTCAGGGAATCGTCGCTTCGTTTAGCCCCGACACCAGCTCTCACCCGAGCAATGGTACGGTCGAGGCACCTCACCACTTTCCATCCAAATGAAACGATCCGTTCGAAACCTTTTATTGGTGGACGAAACATCCCAGAAACGGAGGCGACTAACACCAGGATTCGCGCCCACAGGCTAGGAGTCTTCCAACACAGCGCACCACCCACTACTGCATACGAACGCCTTCGTTGCTTAACGCACAGGTCCACGAAATTAGTTTTGTTAACTGAGGGGAGGGACTATTTCTGTTGTTGATGGTGGATCCTGAACGTTTTCAGATTATGTCGACAAAACGTTGTTTTAACTCGGTTAATTAGAATGATTATCTGGACGTCTAGTCCCGACGTGATATATCTATTCTATTATTGATGTTCGTGTTTTGTTGGTCGTCGTACTTCAGGCGCGGATGACGTTCTGCGATGTTTTGGCTTGAAATGGATTTTAAACGAGCGCGTAACTGATCTCTTTTTCTTCTCGTTTATCTATAAACTGAGGGTTTATTTATTGCCGAACCGTTCGAGTAGATGCTTCATTAAGCCCTGAAATAGATGTCCTCTTAATCGAGGGGCCATAGCCGTCTGTCACATCAGATGTTAAATAAAACTCTCAACTTGACGTATCACCATCAATCACCCGTTGACAGTTAGCGTTTGTGAAGTGTCTGAGTCTATCTCTCTCTCTCTCCTGTGTGTGTGTGTGTGTGGATAAATACATTACGCACTGGTCTAGAGTACTAAAACGTATACATTCTTAATGAGTACAAATCGGTAAAAGTGTATATCCATTTATAAACCTAAACATATTGTTTATATATATATATATATATATATATATATATATGTTACAAGTAATCGGTATATACAGGTAATATGTACATTACCTGAACTATTCAGGTAATATGTCTATTGATAACTGAGATGTAATACACATTACCTGGAAATTTCAGGTAATATACATATTACCTGATTATCCAGATTAACTGTAATATATATATATATATATATATATAATGTTTAGTAACATTATTACCTACTATTATATAATCATTATTCATAATCATTATTGATATTATTGATCATGTCTATTGGATATTGTACTAATTTACTCCAACTTCATTAATTACTAATTAACAAAGTCATGACGGGGATAAGCTAAATTTGCGCCTGATAGTGTAATAATCGGACATCGAATAAATATATTATATTAATATATTGTAGTCAGACTATTCGTCGTCAGCCACTAGCACCTAAACGTGTATTTGTTTATTTTTCTAACCTGGTGACTGGATACATTATACAGGTCTTATATCTGTTTGTACGTGTGTGTGTATTTACAGTTTACATATCTCGGTACACCCGACACACACACACACACACAGTCACGTACAGATTGTTTCCTGTACTCAGCCTTCGTGTACCGAGCGGTTGGTTTGCGCTATCTAATGATAACAACACTAGATAGCTTTACCTGTTCGTGATCTTCTCTAATTAATTTATTGTCATCTGTCGACGATTATAATGACACCGTCTATCACTTGATCTATTTACGACGCTCGAGTTTATTTACAAACAACGACAGTGATCTATGTCGATTTGTCGTCATCGTCGAGAGATCATTGTTTAAAAAATATTATTTATGCCCGCCATAATCACTCCACGAACAGGTAAAGTTGTTATTAATTCCCCGTCGCGTCTCTCGCTCGTCAACCAACCAACACACACACACACACACACACACACACACACGTGCGGTGTAACGGGTTAGCGCGACAAAATAGCGCTCGTCGCTATTTTTAGCCCGTCAAGTTGATGTCGGGTTGGCACGAAAGCTGATCCGGCTTAAAACTTGGCCAACTCTCAGTCGGTGGCTTGTCACCGGAGTGTCACTGGAGTGTCACCGACTGTGGGTTCTGGAGGTGTCGGTGAAGGTTTTACCGTGGCGCCACCAAGCGGGTGATTGCGGCATTCTGTCGTGGACGATGTCACAGTAATGTAGCAGTGGGATTGAGATCGTGGAGTGGCATCATCAGGAAGGTTTTTTGTTGTAATAACAGTGCCACTGTCATCTGGAACAAGTGATGACCTTCTGTTATCTGTTTGTTTGTACGTTTACTAAACTGATCAATCAGTGATGAGTCAGAAATGAAATCTTTGAAGGCCAGACTGACGTTGTTTGGTTGTGGGGCGCTGTTTTATTATTCGTTGTGAAGATGGGTACTCGAACTTGGCGCTGTCTGTGGGGTGTCCCTTAAAAGTGGACGAACAGAGATGCGCTATTCGTGAATATAACATCCTAGCGATTCATTAGGCGACAACAACCCTCTCTCTCTCTGTGTGTGTGTGAGGGGGGGGGGCGATTGAGTGAGTGAGAGAGAGATAGTGTGTGTGTGTGTGTGTGTGTGCGAGCCAGCTAACTATCTGGGCTAGTGGTGAGCTGACATGTTCACACGTTATGTTTAACCACGACAATGATTGATGTACGTCTTTGTGCCATGATTTCTATGGCTGATGTTGTTGATCCATTAAGCTTTTTGGTGGCGTTCGGCATTTTTTTGCTCCGCGGATGCATTCAACGAGAAATGTATCATTCATTCGCCAGATGATTGATGATTGATGCTTGCGATGTGGGATGTTACATATCATTCCGTGATGTGCCCGGAACTAGATTTAGAAGCGAGACTGTCGGATGTGTTCTCTTTTTTTGTTTGTTTGTTCACTGCCAATTTAACGTGTCACACACACACACACACACACACACACACACACACACACACACACACACACACACACACAGAGAGAGAGAGAGAGAGAGAGAGAGAGAGAGGGGGGGGAAGGAAGATACCGTGGTCTAGTTGGTAGCGCGTTGGACCACAGATCACTACCACCCGAGTTCGAATCTCGGCGTGGGCGTATCTGAAGGGTGTTTCATCTTTGACTTCGCTTCATTACCTTTCAACAAAGGTCGGTCGGCCCATTTAGCCTACCACGTGCACAAAAGTGTCCGTAAAACATCAATCGTCATCATCATCACACACACACGCGCGCGCGCGCACACACAGAGAGAGAGAGAGAGAGAGAGAGAGTACCCATATACGTTATCTAACAGTGTGTGTGTGTGGGTGTGTGGTCTTTGGCCCGGTGTAATTTTCTGAAGAAGCCTTCCTCGCCGAGTCCTCCACAATTTTGGCCGAGTATTGATCGGATGAGCTTATATCCACACCGTCCTCACGTGGCCAGCACCATACGACGGAAGATGTAATCTTTCTGGGTAAATTTGCCAGCAAAAATAATGCAATTAGAAGACCATCCACCGATCATTGAGCCAATAATCAGTTGTCGGCTGGCCGTCGGCACGGTACTACCTACTTACTACTACCAGCGGGGATCGTTGGGCGAGGGCCGCTCCCTTCCGACACCGCCCCCCCCCCTCCGCTCCGTCAGATCGGGCGACTATACCAAACGTACCGCCATCTCGAGAGGAAATTACTTCCTTACATCAGCAACGTCAATACGGTCTATCGTGTGTAGGGGTGTAACCCGATACACATGTCCTATTGATCACGAGCAATGTTTCCATTTCTCATCGAGCCCTGAACGTCGATGCGGTCGGTGTTCAGTTTACAAACCGAGTTCCATCCTCGCCGGGGCTCGTTTTGGGGCTTCAGAATCGTCTTGCGTACGATCTCGTGGCGGGCTGTATGTCGGTCTGGTCGTGCTCGATGTTGGTTTTTATCTTTGTTATTTCCTATACCTCTGATGCCTTTGTGCCGCGCTCGCCTTTGTTTATTAGCTCGAAGAATCCCCCCGTCACCTGATGGGAGACGAGACCGAGACCAGACGAGGCGGTTCGTTTGAACGATCGAGGCTAAAGATTCGATTCATCTGCCGTGGCCCGTGTGTCTCTTTCTCTCCCTCTCTGTCGACCGGTTTTGTCGATGGATGGATGGATGGATTTCGACCGGTTTTGGTCAGTTCAGTAGTCGTCCTTCCTCGTAGGGAGCCGATTCCTGGGAGTTTTTTAATCGGCCAGTAGAGCACACCTCCTGCCGGCTAATGCCCGAAATATTGATTTAGCAATCAACTCGCCGCCAATAATACGCAACAAGCTTCTATATAAATTATCGACTTTTTTCCCCGTCCTTTCTCGTGCTGTATAAATAGACGCCCTCTTCCCGTTTGAAGAACGCGTCCGTGCTTTTATTCCATGGCTTGCTTGATACGGCGTTCGTCTTAAGAGTAACCTTGGATGAGGAGATCACATTTCTGGTGACTTTACTCTGTTATTTTTCGCTCAGCTGGGCTCAGTACCACCAGAGGACATTTAGATTTGTCGATAAGTACCAACGTGCCGATCAGAACTCGCCATGCCCGCCGTTTGGGACGGGGTGGCTTCACTGTGGCAGTGATTTCGGTTCTGGCTTGGCTGTCCCTGGCTCGAATGTTCTCTCGACGTTCCATGCTATTGTTATTGATCAGCGCTTAACGGAGGAGTCGGCGGGGAAAGTCCGAGCCGCCCTGCCCCGGGTGGCGATATTTAGGTTTGGCAGCGGCCCTTGTCGTTGGCGGTGATGCCTCCAGCCGGAAAGCTCGTGGTAGACCCTGAAAGAGGGTGTCTGACCCAGCCAAGTCTGGTTGGCCGCACCCGAACGCCCAAAGCCTACGTTGGGATTTACATAATCAGCTAAATTGCACCGAATGGTCAAACGGGGTCAGCAGTGGACAGAACAACTCTCTCTCTCTCTCTCTCTCTCTCTGTGTGTGTGTGTGTGTGTGTGTGCACGCCTTGCTGTGTACCGGACTTATCGTGTAGTTTGCCGGACCTGGGCAGTGAGTGGAGCGATGTCATCTAGGGCCTGAGTGTTGTTATGGTAAACCCCACCAATGACTGGGTAGTGAGTGTTATTGGTATAGCGGGGCTGCTGTTGTTGGTTGGTTTATCTACCCTCGTACACTCCGATGATGGTTGGATGTATCCGTTGAGAACCGGCGTACTCCAGCAGATCACAATCGAGTCATTAGTGGCTATTGTCCCGTTGACGGGCTCATCAGCATCAGCAGCATCCTCCTCCTCGGCGGGGGTGGCAGTGGCGGCCAACAGAGCAACGAGCCGAGAGGCATCACGTCGCGTCCGTCAGCGGAAGATGACAACATCGGGCCATCCGAGTCTCGGCAACACGTTGTAACAAGCGACAGACCGGACGAGCGGGCCGACCAGCGCGCGCGCGCACGCACACACACTGGCATACGTGGAGACGCGGACACACTGATGCACGTCATCCAGGCGGCATCCCGGCCCCCGAGAGCTGTCACATCTCCGACCCAGGTTCCCAATCACGTCGGGCATGCCGAGTAATTAGATTAAGTCACTCCGACGACGGGACCGGCGGCCGGTTGCTCGGTTCTGGAGAATGCCATTCTCTCTCGTTGTTGCGCGGCCTTCCTCCGTCCAACAGTTTGATCGTGTACGACTCGGTGGCCGGTCGCTAGTAGATTCTTACCGTCTCCGGTTACGTCGTCAACGAGCCTCTGCCGACGAGAACGCATTACGTCTCTCGTTTCTCTGCCGCGGCGTGCCTGTGTACGTGTGCGGGGGTGGGTGGCGTCGGGGGTTGATTGTCGTCAGCGGCGCTGCGTGAATTGCCCGCGGTTTTATCGAATACCCCTACTACTACTACTGCTACTAGAGGTGTGTAATAAGCGACGATCGGAGTGCGCTTGTGCGGCCGATAATGATCCAAGAAACGGAACGGTTACTTCCGCTGATGTAGGATCTGCGCTTATCTCTGAGTCGGATATCGATAACTCAACTGTGTACCACTAACTCATCATTACGGCCACTCCGCTAGCTGGGGGGGCGAGGTTTGTGTCATCACGCATGCACACACAAACAAACACACACACACAAACACATTGGCATACAGCGAGACAGATTAATGCCACGGCTGCCGATACATTATGGATGTGCAACAGTTGATGGTGAACGGTGGATGTTCGGCTGCCATCTGTCCCGACTCGGTTGGGGAGACTGGGTGCGGGGTCGTCTCTCTCGCTGTAGAGCATTCTGGCATACAGTAAGTGGCGCGACTGCGTTCGTGTTTACGCATTTCCGCATCCGGCGACGTCCTTTGCCTGACTCGGGCAACTAAGCCGTCGTTGTATTTTTTCTCTCGTTCCAGACCATCTGGATCGAGTCCGGTAAACGCGTTGCGTCGTTAAATGCGACACCCGATCCGGATCATCCTAACGGCAGCGGGCCAAGTTTTTTTGGTTTACAGTAATCCAGATTGTCTCGTTTACTCTCTATCCAGGGCAGCGCAGAAGTTGACGATGTCCGGCCGGAAGAAGAAGCGAGCCCAGATTCCACCGGACCCCGAACCACCGCCATTCCCCACCAATTTCTGCGACGTGATCCGGATGACGCCACCCTCGGCACCACCACAGCTGCTCCGTAATATTGGCAGACTCCAGGCACTAGGCTCGGGCAAGGTCAGTGACAATTATATGTATAATATTGAATTTTGAGTGAGTGAGGGAGCTAGGTATTTGTAGGGTGTTTGAGGGGCGCCTCCGTGGTCTAGCGGTAGTGTGTTCGACCACAGATCACTACCACCCGTGTTCGAATCTCGGCGTGGGGATATCCGAAGGTTGTTTCATATTTGACTTCGCTTCATTACATTTGGAGGTCGCTCGGCCCACTGAGCCTACCATATGCACAAAAGTGGCCATAAAACATCAATTATCATCGTGGGATGTGTGTTCTATGGAATGTCCGCTCCAGGTTTGGTGTTCCTTCTGTGACACCATCCTTTAGTTGGGCCAATTGGGGGGATCGTCATTTGGTCCTTGGATGGACCAATCGGGCCGACAACCTTGGTCCCGACGAGTCCATTCAGCATTAGACCTAGTGTCTTTACTGTCTGTATTATAAAATGGTATTAATATACTTTAAAAACGTCCTCAAAGTCATGTGATATATATATATATATATATATATATATATATGTGTGTGTGTGTGTGTGTGTGTGTGTGTGTTAAAGCAGGTGCATGCAAGTAAGGGAGTTTGTGGGAGTATGTGCTGCTCCATGTTGATCTGTAATCAGAATGTTTGCATACATGTTTGCTATATAAATTTCCAATTTACAGCACGCACACGCACACGTGTGTGTGTGTTCATGCCTATTTCTGGAGCACGGCACCTCCATGTTTTCTATCAAGTTTGTTAATTATATCCAGGAGACAAACATTATCGTAGTCTCGGAACGGGCTTTAGCCGACAATGAATGAGTGTTGTTCTTCTTGTCAGCGGGATGTAAGTGCACCAGAGTAAATAATCATAATGTCGGAGAATCGAATTCAGAAGTTTGATGATCCATTGGAAACGTTCACCGAGCCAGCTGGAACAGAGTTTCCGCTGATGTGTGATTTATTGCAGAACATATCTAGGCGTGTTTTCATTGAACGTGCAGCAAAAAAAAAAATTTTAAAAAATGGTACCTGATGCAGATGGTTGTTTCGTATTTATTTTTTACACACTAAATCATTCCACAATATACGAGCAGATGTTACGCGAGATTCGCACCGTATGTGTTGATTTTGGTCGGGATTCCCCCCCCCCCCCAGCCCGCTGCTCGTTATATTTATTACGTATTGCTTAAAGCTGTCCCGCGTGTTGTTGTCCCACGTTTCTGGTCGACTGGACAATATATAACACGGATGATGATGATGATGATGATACGACCAAATATTACATAACATTCCGTGGTCGTAGTTTCCCGGCTGAAATCTTGGCCAAATTCCAATTTAGTTAATTGACCTGACCTTAAATTGTTATTGTTTGCGTTAATTAACCCGTAGAGGTGGTACAGGTGTTCAGTCGATGATACACACAACGAATGCGCTTCTTCTGGTTGTTTCAATATCAAGTTTTTAGCCACGATAGCTAGGATAGCTAACTGACTAGCTGCAATCGAAACACCGATTCCGGGCTATCCTCATTAAACTATAATGGTTGCCATCAGCGTGAGCCAGATTCATATCCCCAAAGTACGGGCTTAAACCGGCTAATGTTTGGGTAGAGATTGCATTTTCGGATGATGAAGCCACGATTCTTGTATTTTCGGATGATGAAGCCACGATTCTTGTATTTTGGGATGATGAAGCCTTGATTCTCGTATTTTCGGATGATGAGGCCACGATTCTTGTATTTTCGGACGATGAGGCCACGATTCTCGTATTTTCGGACGATGAGGCCACGGTTCTTCGCGTCGGGCTATGTTTCTCCTTGTGCCGCCGTGTAATGCTAATGCCATTTTAACTACGCCTTATCGGCCATTTCCGCCGACTTAGCGCGCGCCATAAAACGATGGGATGTCCCGAGGTAAAGTAGGGACCTCGTCCTCGCCTTACCTTTGTAATAGACACCGACCGGCTCAATCCGTTACCTGCTGCCGCCAGCAGTCGATCGGCCAAGGCTGTAACCCATCGAGGAAAGGTAACACAACCAAGTACCATTCAGTCGGCAGCAATTACTGGGCGTCCGTCCTCTGATAACTCGTGAGATATCGGGATAGTAAAAGTCGTCGACATTCATCGTCGCTCTGAAAATATATACAGATTGGAGACAGGTCGGCCGAGCACTTGTTCGTTTACATATCTTTAGTGCCATTGACCGGGCAGGTGTGTGGGGGAGGTTTTTATAGCCCCGGACTAGAGATGTTAGGGTAAATAGTACGGCCGTAAATATCTCGGCTCGTAGTAGTAGTAGTATTAGTTGGGCCTCCGGTATGGATTCGGTTCTGGATTAGTTTACCAGCCACTTCTGCTACTTTCCAATTTACGGCATAATGTTGTCATTAGCGGATGGGATATGGTCCGGATCGGCATGCGGGAAGAGCACCAATCTCGCGGTGCACCGTCACCGCTTGGTGCACCGCCTGGATCAACTCCTCCCCCGGTGTGGGTTGATGACGTTAAAGCACCACCACCCCACCCCGGCTCAGCTGTGACCTTGTTGCTTGACTTTCGCGCTGCCTCAAGTTTTATTTCATAGCCAAGTCCCGAGTAATTAATCAGCTGTTCTATAATGTGATTACTGTGTGTGTGTGTGTGTGTGTGTGTGTGTGTGTGTGTGTGTGTGTGTGTGTAATGAGGTCATGTAATCAAAAGCTGACGAGAGTATTGGTTCGAGTTCTGAATGCTGGAGAGCAGTTTATGTTTGTGAGTGTGAGTCAGTGCCATGACTCGGGAGTGCATCAGTCGTCCCTTCCACTCATTCGTCCCTCTCTCTTCTCTCTCTCTCTCTCTGTGTCTGTCGTGTGTGTGTGTGGTTGCACCACCTTCGGGGTGTTAAAAACCCATAAGTCAAGCCGAACGGATTTTGTGCCGCTCGGGATTACGAACGCACCCGGCAGACGAGAGCGACGGGGATGCGATGTTTGATTGCCTTCCAGAACGAAGCCGGCAGACCTAAACTAGAGTCCGATGGCACGCCGAAGCCAACGTTTTGTCCACTTCCAGCTCCAATAATCACCAGTTGCTTTACCGTAAGGTGGCGTCGTGGTGCATGCTAACCGATTTCGGTGCCCGGCTTCGCAGACGCGTTCGGTATTTATTAGTTCCTGGTCTCCGGCCTTAATGATACATTCGATCCAGATTAGCCGGTCAATGGGCTAGACGCATGCGCGACCAGGTGGCATGCCAGAACGGGATAACGATGGCGGATCCGGTCTCCGGATCCGCCTCCAAGAACATCACGCCGTCAGACTTTGATGAATATATATCGGCCGTCGGGCGCTCATTGATGGCGAAGTAGCAGGCCCGGCGGCCGAAACCGTCCAATCTGGATACCCGAATTACAATAAGGCTATGTTTACTCATCCACAGCGGGGTGGCGCGAGTCCTGGTGGCGTGGCCGTACTTTGATGATCCCGGTGCCGCGGATGGGTGGACCGGATTTTATTATCATCGTACAGATGATTGTTTCCAGGAATAGACCGAACTGACAGACAGGGAAGGGAGGCTATCGTCCAGTATCTCCTCGGTCTACCATCTCATCGACAGAACAAAGCATTGATGTTGGGAACGATCATCAAATGGTCGGAATTCCATTCCATTTCCCTGGTGCATATATTCAAAAGAAACGCCGGCATCTTTACTTAAATGCATTTTCCTTCGTTCGGGGATGGGGTTGGATTTGGATTAAGCAGGGGGGGGGGGTGAATTTCGTTCCCACCACGTGAAATTCTAATAAGTGGGATATGTTCTCCATGTGGTGGCTTTTATCTCCCGTTTGATGTGACTTTTCATTGTTCCCGGCGGAATGATTCAGTTTCGGGAGTTGCTGACGCACAAAAGCGGAGACCACATCTGGGGTCAGAGGGTTTGGGTTATTAGGTGGCGACCGGTAGGCGGCGCTGACCATTCCAGATCCCGCTGCGGCGGCGGACATGTTGTTCCAATAAAGATTATACTGGGCTGGCACCGGTACCCCCGATTGGTCCGATCCGCTGAATCAACTTCTTCTGGATCATTAAACTGAAGGCTTCGTTAGTGAATGGAGCCTCCCTTCTGATCGCTTGTTTTCAATCACCTCTCTCGGGCAAACCTCCCCCCTCTGAAGGCTCCCTCCCGCTCTCCCCGGGAAACTCTCCCTCGCTCCGGTTTGAACACTGGCAAGATGTAGCGTTTGAAAAGCAATAGCCGACTGATTGATGCAGACATATCTGACACCTGGCATGCTGTCCACAACGATTACCTCGCTGATGGTGAAGATGGTGGTTTAAGGTCAGGTGTGATGAGGAAAAACGCCGATTCCCTGGTGTAATCTCAGAATGGGAAAAGAGGCGATGCGCTCTGTTACGGCTTCGCATCATGGGCTGATCGTATTCGCAACCTTGGATCGCGTTCAGATCACCTGATCCGAAATAAGGATTTAGTCTGTCAATGCCAGCTGTTACCGGTATCTGGTGTTCAATGTTGGTTCCTAACTTGTTCTCTCTCTCTCTCTCTCATTGTCCCCCCCCCCCTCTCTCTCTCTCTCTATATATATATATATATCCCCCCACCATCCTCCCCCATCTCTGTCTGGGAGGGTGCGTGAAATTCGGCCACCGTATAGCCATCGGAAACCCATGCAAGTAACAAGATTAACCGAATAACAGGGTTTCGTGCTGGCATCCAACGGAGATGGTGCTGGGCCTGGGCTCATCCATAGCCCCGGTCGGTCGATCCCGCCGCCCTCGAGGGACCCGCCTGGGTACAACAGCCGAAATTGAACTGGGTATATACATGTTTAAATTCCTGTAACAGCATTTCACGTGGATCAGCCGTACAAGTAATGCATTTTATTATGTAATCTAGGCCAAGGTAAGTTGACCAATTGTTGACAAATTAGTATTTACTGAGTGCTGTAGTTAACCAACTCTTCGTTTATATCTTGATCAATGACCCCCGTCTCTGCCCAACAGATACGACTTTCTGACAGCTTTAATCCCGGGCCCGGACTTGGCATATAATTGGCTTGGGGCTGTCCAGTGATCCATAGGGAGACTAATGAGTGCCAACAGTCATGTTTGTACACTTGAGCATGTTGTTAATTTGAGGAGGGGGAGGTCTGGCAGCGTTCTCTCTCTTTCTCTCTCTGTCTCTTTCTCTGGCTTAGTTCGGTGAGGGTTAAATAGAGAGGTCGTCAAGATATGGGTCGGGGGGATGTTGCCCTGACAGTATGGGAGCTTATATATCGGCTTATTGCTAGCATCTCGGTCTCGACCTCATGGTGTATGTCAAGGAGAGGACGAGTCACCCTATCCTGACACCCGAACAAGGTTACTTCAAGCCAGACATCTCAATCTCCCGATGACCGGTGTGAGTACTGTTCAGATTATCTCTGGATATAGGCCTTCCCGATGTCGGTGATCGCCATACAGGTGATCCAGTTGGCGGTGTCTGATCCCGATTTCTTATTGATATCCTGTCATGTACACATAGGAACTGGTCACGTGTCAGTGGGGTGGTGAGCCGGAGGAAAGGCGGGGGGGGGGGAAATTGGAGGATTGATATGTTCTCTGCCGGTTTATAATGAAGTAAGTGAGTGGTCTGATCTCCACTAATGATGTCCACTTGAAAATCAACAGAACCATATCAGTGGATATCAGTCAGTATATTAGTGGTTATATCAGCTGTGCGCTGTCCAAATAGATATGCTATATGACTGTATCGGACCAGACCGGAATGTATACCGAGATTAGAAATAGACTGTATATATGACTGTTCCAGCAGACCGCACGAGTGAACCGTATGTTATATTACTGTAAGCAGGCCCCTACCTTTAGATACGGGATATGTGTGTGTGGGGGGGGGGGGGTAGGCGGGTGTGTTAGTAAGAGCGCTTTCTAGAACATACACTATTATTGTACACCCATCCTGGAACTCTTTTGACAGCAGTCCTGATGGCTGCCGGCTAAAACGGGTTCTTTGCTAATTTTCATCCCACACTGAACTATATAATTCCTTATTAAAACTGTAGACTAGACTAATTCTAATCATTTCATATTTTAAGAGTATCAAAACGAAGAAATTGATATCCCGAACAGCAATCGGATGCCATTTTAAGCCATCCACATGAATATTCGTCCGCTGGGAAGAGTTATATACTGACGTCATCAGTATGTGTATATTTTGTACAGTTTATTCGGTTATGGGTGTAACGTCACCACTCTCCTGCATGTCGACAACACTGAGCATGCGTGCATATTCTGCTGGATAATTAATTAGCCACGTCGTGGCAAGCCTAAAGCGATCCGTGTAAACACAAACATATAACGACGTTTCTACATAGAAATACACTTAATTTATCTATAACTTGCAAGCCATACTTTAGTGACTAATAGCGTTAATAAAAGTCATTGTTATTAGAATCACCGATGAAAAAAAAAACAATTCGTCACAAA
The DNA here is from genome assembly GCA_025642065.1 of Paralvinella palmiformis. NCBI lineage: Eukaryota > Metazoa > Annelida > Polychaeta > Terebellida > Alvinellidae > Paralvinella > Paralvinella palmiformis. The sequence goes on from JAODUP010000083.1 coordinate 620,103, forward strand.
AAGAATTGCAACGTTTCTCTATCACCCAATGATTGGGTAGAGATCTTCACTAATCCTTCCATTAATTAATATCATTCTATAAAGGAATATCTCATTACGTTCAGGATCAAAAGGTTATAAATTGTGACCATCAATTGCAAAGAGAATGGACACCTCGTCGGATTAGTCAAACAATGTGTCCAGTCAAAGATATCATTCGTTTTATGGTTTCTATCTCAGGGTATAGAGTCCAGTATGTAATAAATATTACATTTGTTATTGTCCTTTATGATCAATCTCCGTGATTATCAACGGGTAATATAACCATCCTCTTATCAGATAGATAAGAAGAAAGTCTCCGACTTAATCACAATGTGATAAGCTGATCCTCGCATCATGATTTATTCTAGTCAATTGCAATTAGTACAAGCCCTGATGAAACGTCTACACTGTACCCACCATATATGACATCAATATAATCTGATGATGTTTGCTCACAACACAGTTGCCTATTTTTGAACTCCAAATACATAATTTCGGGGTCGGGTTTGGAGGTTTGGGGTTGGGTGGATATGGAATATTGACTAGGGATCCGTTTTACGTCGAGGTCGAGAATGCCTGGACATCATAGACTCCATGTCTGTGTCGGTCCATTGGAAAGCTGTATATATAGACTTTGTGGCTCTATCAGTAGACTTTGTGGCTCTATCAGTAGACTGGGTGGCAATAGAGGTGGCTTTTATTGGATATGGAACTTCATATCTCCCACCATTGGGGGGTGATATGTTTCCGTCTAATCCGTGATGCGCCTTACTGATATCTTGAGATGTTGTTCTCCGAGGAACCTCGACGTGTTCTAGGGTCTTGGATTTTTAAACCTAGCAACTTAATATATATATATATATATATATATATATATATATATATATATATGACCTTTTATTCGCCAAATCCACGAAGATATGTGGGAATCGATAAAAGGTTTATTAGATTTCCCGAGCAGCATCTGTGTGCCGTTTAAAAAGGGCCCTTGGGCGCTAAACTCCATTCACTGGCTACCAAGGTCAAAATGGTGCCTTCATTTTTTCGAATGTCTTTAAAAGATTACGCTTGGCGAAGGCAATTATGTTCTTCCTCGGCTGTTCCTGGTTTGAGCTCAAAGTGGCCCGCATCTGCGACTGACTGGCCGGAGACATCAAGCCAATAAAGGGGGGATATTTTCTTCGGTTTTTGAACTCCCTGGGAAATCGAACATGGCTCGGTCCAGATTGTTGACGGCGGACTGCCGTGTTTGTTCTTTCGAGTGCCGAGAGAGGCAGGGCGCGCTGCCCCCATTTCAGGGGTCCGGTTGAGCCGTGGATGCGCAATTTGCCAGTTTCCCGGTGGATATGAATGTTTGCTCTGATTTCGGTCATGCCCAGTGGCAGCTCCATTTCCATTCGATTCCTGGCAACCAGCGGCTAAGACGCCGGCGCAAGAAGCCAATTTACCGGCGTTTCGGGTTTGTGGCGTGCTACTCTGGCGCTTCTTTTTCTGGTCCATCTAGCCACCGTGCTGCCGACTGCTGAGAGCCGCGCGTCAACCCTTTAAGAGGAGCCCCTGTTTGCCTATTGACGTGTGCCGTGTTAGTAGCGTTGGTAGATTCGGAGAGCTCGGTGTTTGCCTTCCTGAGGTGTCGATGTCAGATGACCAGGGTTACTATCTCTCTCTCTCTCTCTGTGTGTGTGTGTGTGTGTGATGAAGAGTCGCGAATGTTAGACCGCCATGTGTGATAATTCCTGCCCAATCTTCTGTCGCACTTCATTGCCTCTCTCCCTGACCTTGATGCTTGTACGCTACCGAGTGTTTATTCCTGTACTTATCTGCTTTATCAACGGATCACAATCACTGAGCCGGCCCCTTATTGAGATATTTAGGTCCCAGACCCGAGTCATCGGTAACGTATATACCCCGGCATTGAGCACTCGTTCTGAAATGAATCAATGAGAGAGAGAGAGAGAGAGAGAGAGAGAGAGAGAATTAAAAATGGCACTCCTTCGATTCAACATTATTGATACGTTCGTGCGCATGTGGGTGATTATTTGGCTGTAGATGGCTGATTTGCATTATACTTTATTTGAACATCAGCGATGCATGAAGGCTAAATACCCCAGAAATCCCCCACCGTAAAACATTCACCAGGGCACTGGCTAGAGGCGATGCATTACTGCTGCTACTACTACTACTACTACTACTACGACCACGCACACACACAAATACGCACGCATGCATGCACACACATACAGACACGACGACGACTGGCCACGTCTTTTATTTATTATCTTGCTGAATCTGAGTAGATCTCTTCAAATAACCATTAATGACTAAACCTGGAAATTTGAGCCTGTAAATTGCCGAAGCAAATATGTCACATGGCTGCCTGCACCGATGATACGCTCGTGAAAATACTCACCCAGAGTATAAACGTCACATGGCTGCCTGCACCGATGATACGCTCGTGAAAATACTCACCCAGAGTATAAACGGCATAAAATCGGATATCTGATGGCCGCAGTCAGTGTATAATGGGGATAGGACGCAAGCTGACATCCACATCTACGTCAAGAGATGTGGGTAACATTCTGGTTCTTATCAATTATTCATTATTAATACACGATATGGCGCCTAGATATTTTTCTATAGATCTCCATTATGTAGTTTTAATATATATATATATATATATATATATATATATATATATATATATATATATATATCACTCAGTGTATTCATGAAACACAATCCACCGCTACCATGGTTTCCCATCCCGGCAAATGAAACCACGCCTAATTCGAAGCTGATATCTACCGGCTATTGGATGAAATGAAGGGAGGGAAAATTCTGCTGGTTTCATATATCAAAAAGTGTTTTAATTGAAGCCCTGGTATCATGACAACACCGCGTATATGCAACATATCATATACAAGTCTGGGACACAGTAGAGGCACAGTTCTCTATATCTCTGTAACAAGATATATATATATATATATATATATATATATATATATATATATATTATAGAGAGAGATGAGGTTTCCAAATTTAAATATGGCTTTCTCACAAGTGTTGGCTGAGGGGTTAAAGCGCAGGTTATCTATTTGAGAACAATGGATAAGTTGTCAGACGAGGATGGGCCAAGTGACAGTGGCTTCTGAAGCTGGCTTCCCATTGTTAAATATCCCATTAAGGATCATATTAGGCCTACTTTCCACCAATGAGTGACGTACCAGCATCCTAAGTTCTTCTCATGCGTGTTTTATTTTTGCTATTAAAAGACTTTTACTTAACACTTGTTTAACAACTTTTTTTCTCTCTCAAACAAACGCCCGCAAATAATGATTTATTTGCTGTGTGGTGTAACAACCACAAACGGTGGTTCGAGTGTGGAATATCTTTAGGCGGCAGATTGGCTTTTCCGACCGCCGCCAATAGAATGTAGAATACGTTCGGATGTAGATCGGCGTTTCTAACTGGCGTTTCCGTTTCTCACCTTTTTTTCTACCTCCAGGTGAAAGTGATGCTCCGTATCTGCCCGGTGGATACCAGTACGAGCTCGTGGCTGTGTCTGGACGGCCGCAAGAAGCAGGTCACGCTGTACGACCCGTCACATTACAGCGGACTGACTGCGCCGTCGAGGAGAGCGGCCAGCGCGCCACCGAAAATGTTTGCTTTCGACGCCGTCTTCTCTCAAGACGATTCGCTGGTAAGAGAATGTGCGTCATAATTAAAGTGCGACAGTTTTTTTTAAGTGCCATCTAGAATGCGGCTAGCGATGTTAATTGAAGTGTCGCCGCCGGACATAGATAGAGCTTCGAGGTGTGAGAGCGTGAAATTCCTTCTTGATAAACATTAGCTGGTATCGCTCACCCCCCTCTCGTGTGTCTATGTATATTTCATAAGTGTATAGTCAGTTTATGATGAATGCTAAATTTTCACAATCTTTTGTTTGAACATAACCCACCCGGCATTTCAAATATTTTAACATGATTTAATGTGTCAGCAGGACACATTCCCACCGTCATGTTGCTCAATTGCTCACTCTCTCTCTCTCTCTCTCTCTCTGATATTAAATGCCTAATCTAAAACCAATCAAAAATTATTATATTCATCACAGGGCTGATGTTTTCAAGAAAAACCTTTAGCGCGGTAGTATTTGTTCTGTAAGGCGACCGCTTCGGCCATCAAAGACTTGGTTCTGACCTCGGTCATCAAAGATCTAGTTAAAAAACCTCGCCCAAATCCCGATAAACTCTTGACCCGGCGCTGTTGAGCTCTATACATCACGACTCCAACCGGAATCAGTCGGAGGCTGGCCCATAAACCTCTCGTCCGCCATTTGACAAATAGGTTAACTGTCTTAGACGTAATTCTATACCGTTTAATGCGAACACGGATCAATGTTGTCAGCAAAGACGCACCAGGTAATACCGGCAGGAGTTCGAGCTATCACTGGATCTCAATTATTTTGAAGTGGCTTGAGGTGAGCCCCCCCCTCTCTCTCTCTCTCTCTGTGTGTGTGTGTGTGTGTGTGTGTGTGTGTCACCATCCATCATCTGCAAAAGAACTCGGATAGTAACATCAGAGAGCCAAACGCCAACGACGTAGAAAAACAGTACAAGCGTTTTAAACACAGTTGGCCATTTCTCGCTCGTAGTTGGCGGAATAATCATACACAGCTGTTATGGACTTGTTGAGCGTAGTACTGCCCTCGGGGACAGCTGCGCCCATCAATATACTGGATTACTCGGAAGTACGACGCCCAAGAAAAGACCTAAAACAAGCCCGAAACGTTGGCACCGTTAAGGTTCTGGCGTGTTGACCCTCGACACTCATGAATATTAATCATCTGGTATTCATCAGGGAGTATTTGTGTCCCGGCATTAACGCACACCTTTGATCTGTCTCCGTGTGTGTGTGTGTGTCACTGACTGAGTGGTCTTTCTTTGTGGTGGGCATTTGCATCTGTGGCGGGCGTCGATTGTTTGGCCGCTGAGGTTCGTGACACGAAGGTCTTAATCTGACAAATTTAGCTGATTAACTGATAGATTTCCTTTGTTGGAGACCTTGTAGGCGGCTGTTTATTACCTGAGTTTCGCCACAGCGTCACCGACAGATGTCGTATCTGGCATGTGTCTGACATTTTTCCAGTTCAGATAGAACAAGTCGTTATGGTATTTGTACAATATACAGCCAGCCAGCTTAATCCACAATCCGTCGGTGGTGGCCGATCCTGGCCGATAAGAAACGGATTAAATTAGTTGATTTGAACTAATTACGTGCCAAGGTTTGCGAAACGGTATCGCCTAACTGGTAGGATGGTTGTCCACAGACCTCCAGCACCTCGGTTCAAACTCCGTCCGGGCTGTGTGTGTGTCTGAAGAGTGTTTCATCTGTCACTTGGTCTCATTACCATTCTGAACCAGTTAGCTTACCCGGTGCAGGAAGATCACCGTAAAACAGCAACATTTCGGAAGTGGCTTCAATGTGAGCGGATTTGTAGTTTGTTTTGTGATCCGAACTTTACTCCTCCATAAATTAATCCCTATCCGGAATCTTTATAATATAGATTATTCTGTTTTGAGTATATGCTGTTCGATTATTTTACTATAATATATAATATAGACGCATTATAGTAAAACCGCTCTATTGGCCTGGGTAGAGTTGACTGTCTTTCTGATGAAGGAAACGTGCAGTTTGCGGTTAATCATCACAAAACAATAACCAGAGAGAACGGTAACAGATGAACTGCTGATAGGCGAGCGAAATGAAGCGTGTTTTGGCAAGATGTCTCATACAAATTGCTGAAGAGGCAAAATATCTGGACCAGTTCTGTTTCTGTTTCATGCCTTTGTCTGTTGTACGGCGTACGCATATTAGCGCACGCTGAATGCACCCAATCAAGCATTCAGACGCGCTTACACACAGCCACTTCACGACATAACACCGGAACTGTACCCCCAGTGACAACAGGGCACCCTCCCCGTGCGAAGATCATCATTACACAGTTGAAGTTCGTTTATCTCGAAGGGCTATTTTCACAGGTTGTTGCCCCGTTCCGTCCATTACCGGGAACATTAGTCCAGCCAAGCATGCAAACCACCCATCCTCCGGTGAAACCCATCTGCTGTAAGTTGCCAACTATTAAGTCCGAGTAATACGCCACGGATGAACCCAAACACATTTCTAACACACACACCGAGAGAGAGAGAGAGAGAGAGATGTGTGTAAACATCCGCAACATATAATTCTCCGACACCTTTCGACGCTGCCTTTTGTCGTCAAGGAGGATGATTACTTGTCGGCACCAGGTGTCAAGTGAAGGACATCCACGTGGACCTTTCATCCTCTCGGCCAACGAACGACCAGAAAGAGCTCGGAATGTGGCCGACCAAGCCTCGGGTTCTATCTAGCATTCGGACAAATCAATGCTATAAGGCAGACATTCTGGCCAGAGGTCGCTAAACGTACATCGCCACGTCTCGAATGACGTCGTAAATCAAACCGACCTCGTTCTAACAACGCCCCCTATACGGCCAGTTTTTATCGCAGTGCCTCATTAAGCAATTTGCAATTCATTACGGAATAGCCCACAAATCGAGCATAAACCAATCATAGTTACGACCCGCCGATCCGATACAGTGGTAGCTGCGTGGAGGGAGGGGGGGGGGTTGTGGAGTAGAGGTGGAGCGGTGGTGGAGTGGCACGGACACTTTAGCTCGTTCGACGATAACTCTAGTGTATGGCGTTAAGTGAATTTTACCATTTATCCGTATTTTATGTTATTCTCCGCAGTCACCCACTCGTTCGGGGGCTCTCACGTGTGCCACTTGTGTGCCATTTTATTGATTTATGCCCGGACGTTTTGCCGTCATAAACCAGTTCTGGCGTCTCGTCGCTTCAGGTCGACCAACAAACCCGGCAGCCAGGACGGAGAGAGGTCTTCTCTTGTTTGACTCCAAAAGTCAACGATTCTCCTTCAGCCAGTCTACGGCCAATTAGCGCGAGCTAAAATTCCGTCCGTTGACCCGTGTCTGCTCGGTGTTTCATCCGAATGCTCGCGCGCCTTCCTACCTTGCCTACACCTTTACGACCGGCCGTGATATCTTTATAGGCGCGTTGCATGATTCCAGGCCGGTCCGCGTTTTATGCCCGCATAAAACAACCGAGTGCTTGACGACGATCCCATTGCTCCCAGGCGGCGCGGCGCGCCAAATATCGAGCGCGGACCGGACCGGTACGTCCCTCATAACCCGATATGCTAACCCGTACATTAATTAATGATGTTTGTTTTTCAGACCGAAGTCTGCGCCACATCTCTAGTCGATATCGTTCAGTCTGTGGTGAATGGTGCCGATGGGTGTCTCTTCTGCTATGGACACGCCAGACTTGGTGAGTATCGCAGTACAATGGACGTTCTTCACGCGACCACCCGCGCTCGTTGATCTGACCAGTTCTCGCCAGTACGAAATGTGCTTATTTCGAGTGGTGGTAGCTCGACTTCTCATAGATGTCTTCATTGACGTGTCATTATAAAGAGTCTGTCTCTTTCTGATGTTGGTCGGCACGTGGTGCTTAATACGTGGGCTAAAAACAGTTATATGTATGTTGCCTATGTAACATGGGGTGTGGGATATCCATCCGCCATCCCAATATGCAGTTTCAAAAGACATCCTCCACGTATTCCTTATACTGTACTGCGGGTGTCGAACAAAAGCCAGTGTAAACTACACGGTTCTGCTTTTAGACCCTTACTCCACCGAGCCCTATAATTAAAATACAAACTTCTTCCCGGGTGTTTCAAGAAATAGAATAACTAATGGCACTTGATGGAGCTTGGGACTCCGCACAGCATACGGTTCGGGGATGATGTTTCGTCTGCTGGTCTGGGGATCTGGAGACGCGTCGAAGCTTATCGTGGCAGTGCATGTTCTGTGTATATTCCACCAAAGTAGAGTTACGTGTATGGTCTGTAGGCATTCTTAGAGAGAGAGAGAGAGAGAGAGGGGGGGGGAGAAGGTTCGGGTTCATGTCGCAAATAGAACCTGTGTTTCCCATCTTCTTAATTAGATTACGCCATTCAGGACACGGCCCGGCGATAGGTGTCTTTCAGTTCGGGTTTTATCGATGGGCCGGCCCAACGCTCGCCTCCTGGGCAACCGCATGGCCCGTGGAGGACCAAAGAAAGAAGGACTCAGTATCGGTAAAAACGCTAGGCACAAATCTCTTTAACACCAACTCGATCTCCTTCTGGTCGAGCGAAATGGCCGAGAAGCATTCAAGCGCTGCTGATGGCATTCATTTCTGTTCATTGAGCTGTGCTGATGTAATGGATCTGTATTGGAATTCTGTCAATGGGCTACGCCGTGGCCGTGGCTGGACAACCCCGCCTGGGCCTCTGGCCCCGCAGTTCTCTCTCTCTCTCTCTCTCTCTCGCTGTGTGTGTGTGTATGTGTCCCGAAGTGTAATGTCCAGGCGCTGAGAGGGAGTGGGAGGGGGGGGGTGGTGCGACCGTAGAGTTCTCGGCCTAGGGCTCGCCTGTCAGGAGACTTAACCAAACAGACGTGTCTACATCTGACTAGCGGCTCTCGTACGGATCAATACTTCCTGTTCGCGGCGTCGCCTCGAGCCGCCACTTTGTCGGATTGCGAAGGAATCAAAAGTAAATAATGACTAATTCTGCGGTTGCCGCTAACTTGCCCCGGTTCTTGTCCCATCGTATCCGTGTTAGAACCAGCGAAGGAGTCCCCAGTTTTACGTACCGTGTGGTGGCGGTTTTTTCTTCCTTCCTTCCCTTCTTTCAATTAGCAGTGGAACGCTTTTAACTCGGGGACCGGAATTAATTTAAGGGGGCAAGCGATCGAGTCAGAAGAAGGCACACGGATACAACTATCCGATGTGGCTTAGTGTGGCGTTGAATTCAGCCACGGCGCTGTTCACACCTCTGACATAGATAACCGAGGGTGGTGTAGGGTGAGCTCGGGGGGGGGGGGGATTACCAGAGAGATGGACCTCACAAACACGGCTAGGGATTCTAACTCGCAACGTCGAAGTTTGCATTGCAATCATCTAAGCACTGGACGATCGGAGGAGCGCCTCTCCGATTTACTTTGAAACGTTCCACCAACTGCCACACTTTGTGACCGCTCTCCACCGGTGCCACCTCCACCTGAAACGACCCCTCTCCCTCCGCTCCACCTGCCTGCTCCCTGCTTCCGTCAGCTTTACTCTAAATGCCAACGCTCTTCGCGAATCGGGGTTTTTTAATCCGTAAGAGAACGCGCGACGACAGCCGAAAAAAGACACGTCATGTTGCGGCATTTTTAGCTGCGCGTGCCACGAATGCGCAGTTGTGTCTGCGGCGTGGGTCCGCCTGGCATTACGCTTATTATGCGCGCGCCTTTCAAGCGTAAGATGTGCCAGTTTTCCTGCCGCTGGAGTCCCTCTTTAATGTTCCGGCATGAGATGATGATGTATCGTCGAGCACGACCCACCTTGTCTCGGCGCGGACCCCAATTTGTCACTATGTATTAAGAGCGCTGCCTCGCCGAGGCGGCCGACTCGGCGGAGCAAATCAAGTTTTCGCTGTTGCAGAAACAGCCATTTTATCAAAGACGTCTGGGAATGGGCGCTGTGGTAAGTAGGCGGCCCCGTGTGTGAATAAATAGGGCTGGGCGGGGGTGGAGCGGGGCTGGGGGTGAGGAAGGACTAGCATATGAAACAGAGAGAGAGAGAGAGAGAGAGAGGGGGGGTTGTATTGTGTCCCGATGAGTCACCAGTACAGTGGACGTAGAGACGGAGTTGATTGATTCCATCAGTAACATGTTCCTACACGGGTTGGCCCACTCTCTGTGATTACAGCCACAGATAGCGGCGAATGCCAATACTCGGAGGACGTCGTAATGCGGCTCGCGTAATGCACGTCGGCTTCGAACCCGACACGGAGACGAGGCGGCGGACGGCCGACCGCCATACGGGACGTGCTAATAAAATGGCCGGCAATGTTTTCATATCCGGTTAATCCTGGATCAAGTATTTGGCATTATCGTCTCATCCACAACTGCCCCCCCCCCCCGTCAAGTGTCTGTCGCCCGTTGTGAATTATGGACATTTATGCTCCATCGCAATCTTAATCAGCGCCGCTTCATAAATATTTAGTCGTGGGGCGGCTTAAATGTTTAATAGCTGGCCACTGGCACCGAGTAGAGAGCTAACGTTAAATACGCGTCGTTTCTCTCTCTCTCTCTCTCTCTCTCTCTCTCGTGTGTGTGTGTGTGTGTGTGTTAGAGAGAGATAGATAGAGAGAGAGAGAGAGGAGAGAGAGAGAGACTGACTTGTTGATTACATTACCATAACACTCAGCGCTTGTCCTGTGCCATTTTGGCTGGTCAAACCTTATTGTGATGTGATGTCCGTGGTCGGACTCTGGATGTCCAGTCTTTTGGGCCATTGCCGTAATTGCTGATAACAGGGAAATTCCGATATTATGAATGATTGGCGGCCCATTTGCATTCTCCGCATATTGGGCGAGACCGTCCGATGAAGTGGCGCTTGACGGCGGGCAAACGGAGGGCGGCGTCGAGGGTTGACGCTTAGAAAACATCGGGTTGACGCCTGGTAAACACGCCGGTCCAACATCTGGTGGTTATAAGGTTTAGACGAACGATGGTAAACACCAGATTCATGACATCGGTAAACATTTGAACAACGTTTAGCCGACGTTCGGTTAACGTCTGGAGTAAACATCTAGTCAGGTGACTGACTGACTGACTGACTGACTCACACGCGCAATGAAATGACCAACCCTCGAAGTATTAGATTTTTAAAGCCCTTAAACGAGTCATTAAAGCCATTACGGCGGGCGCCGCCAGTTCGAAGCAACGATCTGAAAACATCAAAGTGGTATTGATAAAGAAAAAGACAATAAAAAGACGCAACCAAAGAAAAATAGTCCGTTTATGAATGTCGCAACCATCGACATCTCGGCCTGCATCGTGTACATCATTAACATCAGAACACTCCATTCCACCATCCACTGAAGGACGAGTCGGTGCATGTTAATATTAAACAAATGGCGTCTTTCCTCTGCCATCCTACATACTTTACGCGTCCCTCTCCCCCCCTTCCGCTGGCTCACCCATCTTTCTTGTCCTGGCCAACTTTAATTTTGTCCGATTAGTTGAATTTTTGTCCCCGGGAATGGCCGAAGTGCGGCCCCATTTCCCTAGCTGTCGTCGTCGTTGTCTCCTCGGAGAATTTCTGTATTCCTTTGTCTCGCTCTGAGGAGCCTTGGAAGATCGACCGAGGACCAGATTATTGGTTGCCGTGTGCGGGCGGAAAGGGCGTTGTTTTGTTCTAATCACGAAATGCTGCAACATATATCACGCTGATAATGTCATAAGATCGGGGATAATGATTTTCCGCCGGTCTTTGTCGACGGCTCGTATCTCTCTCTCTATACACGATACATTTATGGGACGGGGACGACTATTCAAGAGCTTTGATGGTAGGATTTAGGTTTGGCGATTATCATTTTGTTACGTGATATTTGAGAAACGCTGTGGAGGTACACGCATTAAAAAATCCAAATTAGTAATGACCTTGAGAGATGACGTAATCCTAATGTTTTCACCTCGAAAATCCCCTAGCTCCTTCCCCTTGGGTTCGAGGCCTAGAATTACCACACGGTGTCCTTCTGCGTATATTAAGAGGCAACTGACTGGCTGCTGGCTGGCTGACTGACTGACAGACTGACTGGTGGACAGACTAACTGACTGGCCCACTGACTCGCCCGTCTTTGGACAGTTTCTCCTAGTAATGCCACCTTATTAAATCTAAATTTATACGAATACGATTGATATTATTCTACTAATGCAATTTTAGCACAGAAAACTAAACACGTTATGCCGACAATGCCCTTTTAATAACCCGGCAAAAATAACAACAGATGCGCTTTGTGTTGTGACGATCCAATCTAAATGACTCCAGCAAACGCAATATACCAATAGATCGTACGCTGTATGGATGGACCTGATGCCTTCTTTAGCCGCTGGTTCTCCAGTAGAGGTGTATCCATTACATCAGCGTTGTGTGATTAATTATCCCAGCAACAGCTGGATACATTAGTATCCACATATTGGCGCGTCATTACATTTTTTTAATTGTAATACGATAGCCGAGTGACGGGAGAGTAAGCCATTTCCCTTGCCGTTGTAGGACGCGGGGAGGCCATCGACGGCCGTGCCGAAGGTACGACACCAAGTGTCGTGTTTCATCGCCGCTGCTCCGTTTAGCGGCCTGTTGAGTCCGGTAGCCGGCTCCGGGTTAAGGCAGGTTATGGGACGTGCTGCGCCAGTGAGCTATCCGCCGTTGAAATACGATCGTTCCCTCCGGTCAAAACACCATTATCAGCAAGCATGGGGTTACATCTAGTCAGCACGTACGGGCGTACCAGGGATCCCCCACTGTCCTGGGATCTCAGCGCCTGCTACGTCATTAAGTCCTCTCTCTCTCCCTCTGTGTGTCTTTGTCTCTCTCTCTCTCTCTCTACTTCCCTCTGTGTCTGACACATTGAATATGGTATTTGATTCTTGTTTTTGGAATGCAACTTTTTTGCCCAGCTCCAGTCTTCGGACTGGGGCTGCCATTCGTGATTCATGCCGAAACCAATTATGACAGTTTTGGCGATGAAGTTGTCAGTCGGTTTCGGGTATCGTGTTTCGGCTTCGTGCCGCGTCTCGGCGGGGACTGCTGGCTGGGATCGTGGTACCGCTGGTTTATAACACCACCGACGTGCAACAGCTTGAAGTGGTTAATGTTTTACGGCGGCAACGGGTACCCGGGTGTGCGCCAAGAGAGACATCTGTGAAAATTGATAAATTAATTAATACAAATCGTTTAAAGGCACCTGGGCGGCGCTCGTCTGGCAATATGAGAACCCGTGTGTGTGTTCTTTTTTGGGCTGGAAATTATCATATTTACGAGATCTCCACGTGATATACTCCACGTCCTCCATATGAAAACCTCCGGCTAGTTCATCCACACCGAATTCGGCCTTACGTATTGGGGCCTCATCTGTGGCTGTCGGATGTTTCATTCTCCAGTAAAAGGCTTCGGGTTGATCGTACCATTTCCCTTCGGCGATACGTCCCATGTACGGCCGACGCCGAGGCTAAACGCAGCAATGGCGAGATTGATCCGCTGGTCAGATCAATCTGTAGAACTCCTGTCATCCGATAGGGGGCGCTTTATTTCGGAATTATCGTCTCTGTATCATTTCGATGCGTGTTCTTCTGACGTAGCATCCTTTGTGAGCTCTCCCCCTCGTTGTCGCCGCACGCCATCGGCTGGCGTTGTTGGCACCTTTTTTGTCCGCCATCCAATCCATCCCTCTCATCAAAAACACGGCTCTCTTGTACATGTAGGAGTAATGCGTTCACTGAATAAACCATGACAAGCGTTAACAATGTCCTACGAGCCTTCTGACACCGGCTTTGAATGTTCATTCGCGACGCGGAGACGAAAAGACAATTGTGGATCGACTCCTGGGCGAGATTTTGCCGAAAGTTTTGCGCACTTAAGTCGTTCCGAGACGGCTCACTCGGTGGAGCGGGGAATACACGGGTGACGCCCCCCCCCATAAAAATGAATACAAAATAACAACAGAGCCCCCCTCCAAAAAAACCCGCACCACTTTAATAATATTTTTACGCCGTTTAGCTGTTCTACAGCAATGACGTGGCGTCCGTCGTCAGCGCCCCCCCCTCCATCGCATCACGGTGAGGACAAAGAACGACCTCTCACTCGTATTAACGGAAGCCCCGACTGTACATGCGATCGATAACAACTTCGTCTTTATTTAATGGTACGTCATTGGGGTAACTCGTTCAGAACAAACAATTACCGGATTATCCAGAAGTGACGAAGGAGCCGCGCGCAAATGAGACATCAGTACCAGGAAAAACTCGGCTATGCCCCGGGAGAAGCTAGATGCGGCTCCCAAACCTTTGCTGATTGAAGACTATTAATTATTAATCCCTGACTGGTCATTCCACGGCAACTTGCCGCTGCCCCACCGTGGTACGTCGGGGGGTGGGTGGGGGATGGTCGACGTTCGATGGCTCCCTGATTGATCGCATTATCTCGGCATATTTGGGGATCAGGCCCCAAGGACTCGTCCCCGGAGGTGGCGGGGAGCTGGACGGGGGTCAGTTTTAGAGGAGGGGTGGTGCTGGCGTGCGTGCACCGGGATCGCCATGAAGCGAACCCGTGGGCTTCTCACCGGAAGACATTGTTTAACCAGCCTAGAATGATAAGAATTATACTTGACGAAAGTCAATACAGTCGTTGGTAGGCGTCGAGTGAGGAAGGAGTAAGGCCCCCTCCCCTGTTAGGCCCGGCTCGGCTCGGTCTCCGTCCTAGCTTCTGTTGTTGTTCGACGCCCGTGATTCAGCCGGGCGCCGCTGTAACTTGGCGGTCCTGTTTTTCGCTCATGAATAGTTAACGCCAAGACAGCCCGTTGCTAATTAATGAAACGATACTAGTATTGTTATTGCTGGGTTATGTTACAAGCCCATTAATGTGCTTCGCTACATTAATGTACTTAGCCGACTTGTGGTTATTTACTGGCGTCGACGTGTTTGTTTATGTTCGCGCTATAACTCGCCGCGCTCCTTACATTAATCCCGGGCGAGTTGGACGTTTTTCCTTGATTGGGTAAATAGAAAAGGGGTGGGGAATTCCGGTGGACAGGGGAGCCCGTTCTGTAGCGGGCGAACGATGTTTGTATAAGTTTATATGTTTATGAAAACGTACATCGGTACCGGTGGGCACGTTTATACGGGCGTGTTAGAGCACCCCGGTGTATAATTCCGGGCCATCGCTAATACCCCGTATAGTTTGCGACCAATCCACAATTTACACACGCTCACACCAACACCAACACACACACACACACACACACACACACAAGCACGTCGATTACGGTCTGACCCCTGGGTAAATGGTTCAGGTTCACTTCCGAATGAATGATAGAACGAAACACTGGAACAATGAATTATTCAAACCTAAACGTTGAAAGGGTGGCTGGCAAAACGACCGATCGCATAGCTCACTCACTCACTCACTCACTCACTCACTCACTCACTCACTCACTCACTCACTCACTCACTCACTCACTCACTCACTCACTCACTCACTCACTCACTCACTCACTCACTCACAAATCCACCCTCCCACTCACTCACTCACTCACTCCGTTTTCACGTTGTCGTTTCAGGCAAGACGTACACAATGTTGGGCGTGGACGACTCTTCCCAGAATCTCGGCGTTATACCATGTGCCATAGCGTGGCTCTTCAAGCTGATCAACGAACAGAAAGACCGTACCGGGGCTCGGTTCTCGGTACGAGTGTCAGCCGTTGAGGTTACCGGCAAACAAGAGAAGCTGAAGGACCTCCTCGCCGAGGTGGCCGGAGGTATGGATCGTATAAACATTAGATAAACAACTGACACACACACACACACACACACACACACACACGCACATCAACTAAATATCACGCCGTTTTTATCCGAAATCTTTTGAGCCATTGTTTATGACGTCGTGTTTTAACGTCGACCGATAATACGAGGCACCCCCCCCCGCAGCACCCCGCAGAGGTCAAACAGCCATATGGTTTTATCTGAGTTTTTCTCGTCGCATAAAATTTCCTTTAATTCAGTCACTTGGTCTGGGTGGTATTTCGGTGATTTGCTTGGTATTTATCTGGGTTTAATAAGGCTTCCAGCAGAAGGTGGTGAACTTATCTTCCCTAAAAACACTCATCCTGTCACTGGGTCTGCTGGAGCCGCGTTGTTCTTTATAAAACAACCCCCCCCCCTCAAAAAAATCCGGTAACTTGTCGTAAGTGTTCACAATAAAAATGGCTGTTTTGCCGATTCGGGATTGCCTCGTACACGGCCAGACATCGTTTATGTGGGGCACTGGTAGCTAGATCTCTCTGGATGAGCAAAGGTTCTACAGTTCCGACTTGTTATTTTATATCCCGGCTAATCAGGTACAGAGGCGGGAAGCACCACGGCACCTGGCGTATACCTTCGAGAGGATCCAATATGCGGTCTCCAGATCGAGAACCAAAGTGAATTACGAGCGCCGACTGCCGACCAAGCTTCGTATTATCTTGATGCCGCCATCGCTGCTCGGACGATACCAGGTAAGCGCTTAGCTCGTCACGTGATGATATATTGTTATTGGCCGTCTGAAAATCTGAATATTTGGACATCTGAACCAGAGCGGGAACTTTTATTTATTTAAAAAAAAACACTCGGGAGACTCATACGCAAGCATTCGATATTCCTCTGAACCTCACCCACACCCTTGTTGAGGCTCTCCAAAACGTCCAAATATGCCCCCTTTATTGGCCTGAGAATTAAAACTTCAACCAGTCTGAAATTTAGTCAGTTAGCATTAATCTGTTGCCGTGGTTTGTGTACACCGGATCTCTCACGGTCGGAGAGAACTGTAGGTAAATAGGTAAATAAAACAGTTCTGCTTACTGTTTACCTTATGCTTATGTAAATCAGATCATACGCAGAATTTCTCCAATAAGTAATGGAAGGGTAGGTACACAATTAAAATGGTACAGTCCTTACGTTATCTTGAATCAGTGATAACCCACAAAGGACTTGGTCTATCGTGTTATGTCCATTCCTATACGAAACGGTTTCGAAAGACGTCATCAATAACGCGCTGCATGTAGGAATTGCACGTCCTGGGTGGGTCAGTTCCCAGTCTACACATTCTGATGACACCTCATGCCGCTTCCACTATCTTATCACACGTCAACAGTCAACGTCATGGCCCGATTAAATGATGGATGGATGGCTATCACATTCAACTGTCTTAAGAAACCATCTGTCATAAACGACCACAGAAGGATGCTCTATTTCATTCACCAACCGTATCTGGCTTTAAATGATTTAAAAACTGACTTTTAAAAACTGACTTAGAGCCACTTTAGCTTTAAGAAGTGGGTCTCTCTGAGTTGTTGTTGTTTTTGTTGAGTTGTTTATCCCCGACGTTAATCACACTCGGGCCATATGCCCGGGGAGGGGGGTGTCACCTCCATAGGGACACCCATATCATAAACACAGCTAAAAGCCGGATTCGAACCGATAAACTGGAGGTTTGCATCGCAGTTGTCTGGTTTGCTTGAAGGGGGTGTTGTTGTAATTAATATTGTTCGCTTTATGTGCTAACTTTGTAAATGACAAAATAGTAACATATTACGACATGTACGAGTTTAAAACAGTTTTAACACAATACGAACTTTGTTACCGTCTCAGATAACAAAACAATATCTGATACCTGCCTCAATGAAGGTGTAAATATGTTAGTAAGATGTCTTCGATTGTGATAAGTGATTGACCAAATTAAGCTCTGTTAATTAATTTCCTACTATTATTAACACTGACCACCTTGATCGTGCTGATAAGACCCCCCCCCCCTACACACCACCCACATCTCATCGGGGTGATCCAAAGCGTGCGGATTTCGAATGACCTATCGTCTGCCGGTTTGTGACCTATTTCACAGTGGGCGCCAATATTTATCCCGCCATGTTTAACAATAATCCGAGAATTTGCGAGGCTCACATGTTGGTTGTTCCGGGCTGCGTTTGGTTGAGTTGCGGTGTCATCGGGACATCTTTCTCTTATTGATCCAGCACATCCTGCGGTCGTGAAAAGAATCCGTTGGATGGCGGGTACACCCGGGACAAAAGCCACGAGGTCAAAGATCATCCAGGCAGGTCATGATTTAGTACATTTCCCCGCGGACCTTCTGCCATCTGGATGTTGGTCAACTGTACACTTGCCTAACCGTGGACGCTGTGTAAACCTACCCGTTGAAAGGCCCCCTGATGAAACCCCCAGTACATCGCCGAGTAGCTCGCAGGTACTCCTCCTCCACAGACAGGTGCACATATCGCCGTCATTGTCATTGCGACAACGACGTGCCACGAGTACATTGATTGTGACTCACAGATAGCGAATTATTTGGACGAGCCTCGTGTTGACAACCCAAATTAATGGCGTCCCAAGGTAAAGGTGCTCAGTGCCATAACGCTTTCATCGGGTCCGTCTTCTCGAGCCATCAACAACCGCGGGTCGTCCGGGGGTCCGTCGCACCCCCCTCCTCGTGCCCGGTCCCTCGGCTTGTGGCATATTTAATTATGTATCTATTCAGGGCGCGAGAAAAGAGGAATGTACGCTCATAAATCCTCAGCCCTTACAATGATGGCTTTATGTCAGTTGTGATATCGTTTCTGATGATGATGTTAGCAGAAGATGGCCACAGAGTGAAAAACGATGTCTGTTCATTGGGCTGTGGCGGACAATGGGGAGGGTTGTGGTGGTCTTTTCTGATTGTTTCCGTTTCCGCCATCTCGGCACCAGAGGGCGCTGGGAGCGGCTTCTTAACGTAATTTATTACTTAGCCCCCGAACACCCGTTGTTATCGGTCGTGAGTAAAACAAATTACGGCCCGTTAACGGATCTCTGTATATTGTTTCCGGTGATGTACGCCTGGCCGAAATAAGAATGGGGTTCTGGCCGAATACTGGGTCATCATCATTATCATCATCATCATCATAGATTCAGTGACGGCGTTGGTGGATATTTAATTGTGTGTGTGTGTGTGTGTGTGTGTGTGTCTATATGTGTGTGTGTGTTGGCCGAGAAGGTCACAAATCATGATTCTATCATCTGGATGATTCACCGGGGTATTCGGTCCTGATCGAGAATTTTCGTGCTAAGACAAGCAATATGGCTGTCCTCTGTGTATATAGATATTGTGTGTGTGTGTTACACGTATTGTGAAGCATATCAATCCCGCCAAACATACCTACAAATATTTAGCATTAATATTCAACTGACACGCCACGCGATTATGGAATTTTACCAGATATTCTACACATCATATAGCAAGTGTTTGGTACATCTGGCGCATCTACTTTGTATATAAATATCACCGTATTAAATTATTGCACCCTTTCATAATGTCAACCATAGTCTCTCTCTCTCTCTCTCTCTCTCATATATATATATATATATATATTCTGCCACGGTTACAGTCTTAAAATAGCATTTAATTGCTGCCTTTGTAAATATCTGTCAGTTATCTACCGTTAATATGCCATTCATCACCATAAATTGTTATTAGATGCCGTAAGCACATTCGAACTCATCTGACCTAAGTCCTTAATGACTGCTTCATCTTCAGTCCTAATGATATTTCCTATCGGAACACTTATATATTGGATCTCTCCAAATTGTCAGCTTAAGTTAATAGTAAATAAAGTGGTCTACTTAGTCCACTGTGTTATTCACTTGTTAAGAATTTAATATCTTAAAGTTTAGACAATATTTACGTACATATTCCTATTTAGCTTAATATATGCAGGACATGGAATGGAAAGGAGTACTCTATTATGCTGTAGCTATTCTGTCCCACCTATTTATTATTATTATTTTTAATATTTGCTTTGTGGAATATTGTGCTTTGGAATGTTATTTCTTTACTGTTGTGTAAATGACTAGTTTCATTATTTCAACCGATTGTGTATTTTGGATTAAGACTGCACTCAATCGGCTGATATATATCAATTTCAGTTTCTTTTTAGTGTTTAGAACGATCTTTCGTTGGACTTGGTCAAGTAGCTTATAGTTTGTTTGTTTTTTTTGGTAGGGGAGGGGGCGGGTGATTCAAAGTAAGGAGCTTTGTTGTCATCTTAGAGGGAGATATATTCCCTGTAATAAATAGTTAGACAGCACCAACGATACTGGTTTTTTAAATTAAAACTGGTTCATGGATGCTGTGTTTTTCCATACCGTATACACGTTCTTTGGAGTTCAGTATTTGTGTTTTCCGTGTCACGCATTTGATTAACACCCGCCTATCACAACAGGGTACTAAAACACGGCCATTGCTGCATTCACGTGGTGACAGATGTAACTTTGATTGACAGCTTTGTAACAATCCGACGTTGATTGGAAAGGTTAAAGCTACAAATCAATAGTAATATATTATTGAAGAGCTTCATTCTAAAGGGGCTGCCTGGTGCCAGCTTCCGAAAATTTCGAGTGTTTTCATTTACGGTTGAGATACGTTTCAAGGAAAACTAATCCAGTTATTAATAGTGTTGTAAGTTAGTTAGTAAGCGTGTCTTTTGGTAAGGATTTTATACTTGTTTAAAAATGAATACACTTTATCTGTTGTTTGTTTGTTTGTATTGTAGAGGCTGAAGAGGATGCTCGTAACTCGCATTTATTGTTCACGCTCAGCGTTTATCAGTACAGAGTGGAAAAATCAACCAAAGGACAAGATGGAGGTCAGTAATGCATACTGTGCGCAATTCATATGCTGAAATTTCCACACCCGCGCGCACACACATACGCACACACACACACACAGAGAAGTATGTAATATTAGCCCCTAATTGCTTACAAAGAGTCTAAAGGAAATGTGCTAAATCCTGTAAATTAAGCATTCCCTATGTTTGAGGAAGAGTATGTTTAAAAAAAAAATTTTTAAATTATATCACCTTACAGAGTGTGGTGCTTGCTTTGTAAACGGAGCTTTGTGGTGACTTTGTATAACATTACCCCATTTTTGTAAATGCGAATTAGAAAAAGTCACTCAGGTAATTCGAACGCACTTATAGATAACAAAAACCAGCTGAGTGCAGTTTATTTCTGTTGTATGTTGAATGTTTCATGTTCCGTGTTTACATTGGGTTTTACGATGACGGTTTTATCGTACAGTGGCTGGAGGACGTAGCAGGTTACACCTACTCGATCTGGGCAGCTGTAGCAAGCGCGATACGAGTGGTAGTAATGCCTTAAGTTTGTCAGCTTTAGGCAATGTAATACTGGCGCTGCTGAATGGACAGCGGCATGTCCCGCACAGGTATGTACCTTATATTGTGACCGATCTCTTTTATTCGTACATAAATAAACCTATTAGCGCACTAGTCTGTGGCATTTAAAGCTTTATTAATGCTTTGAAAATAGGCTAATCATAAAAAGAGAGATCTGGATTTAAGATGTTTGGTAACCGATTCTGCGATATTATTATGGTGCATTTTTGTCAACATCAGCATCGTAATCAACAACATCATCATCATCACCATCATTATCATCATCTTATTTCAGAGACAGTAAGCTGACACAGTTAATTAAGGAGTCCCTGGGTAACTGGTCGTGTAGGACGTGTATGATAGCCCATGTATCTCCAGCTGTACATGCTTATAACGAAACGCTGCAGGTGATACAGCTGGCAGCCCGAATTCATCGCATGAAGAGACGGTCACGAAACAAGGTTCGTCTATAATAAGCTTATATTGCGTGCAGATTGTTTGGAAAAGCATAATCAGAATTGCTCAAGAGAATTAGTTGTTTTTTTTGGAAGGGGGTTATTTTTTGTTGTCATATTTCATTGTGCAGAAATGGTAGACATTTTCCCGGATCTATCAAAGATGGATCTTACTGTTTGTTATTATTAGGGATTGCTCAAGATAATTAATATGTTTTGGTATATCTTGTTCGTTCGTTCTTTTCATCCGGCAATAATTGGTAAACATTTTTCCAAACGTATGAGATTTGTATCATTCTAAGCCGCTTCCTTGTCCAGAAGCTACGTGCTTTATACTCCAACTGCAGTTGAGATGGTTTGGGAATGTTCCAGGCAAGTAATATTTCACTAAATTTAAGATAAACAAATAAAAATAATTAAATAATGAATTGAGTATTATTTCATGCGGGGGGGGGGGACGGCCCCTTTAAGGTGCTAGAATTTTATTTGGCTAAAACACCCTGGAAACCCTTTGATAGCAGCCGTGTGATAGGTTGCCGCTGGAAATCTTTGAAAAATATTCCAGCCACTGAGGTGATTTATCAAACTGTATGATGCGAATCCTGTTTATTTAGATGACCTACACCGTTGTTTAATTATTTTATTTCAGTGGTCAAGCACAAGTTCAGATGACAGCTCCTGCGATGGTCAGTCTGTGAGGATGCGACGAATGCGGCCTGGTGTCAGGATGGGGATTCTCAGGGAGGATGGAATTGGAGGATTCTCGCATTCGGATCCAGATTATTCGAGCAGCGAACAGTCGTGCGACACGGTGATATACGTGGGAGCCAATGGTCAGGCACTGAGCGACCGGGAGCTGACCGACAACGAGGGTCCGCCTCCGGTGGTGACATCGTTTCCGAAGTCCAGTTCCATGCCCAGTGAAGCAAACATCCCAGAAGAGGAGCCAAATCTTTCCGGAGACAAAGTTCAGGAGGATCAGGTCACAACCATCCAGATGTCGAAAGGTAACATTTCAAAACCTGGTGCTATGACGTATACTTCAAAACTGCCGCCCAAATCGCCACTTCGCACCGCTATGTCAAACCAGACTGCGCCTGTGTCGGGTGTGGTACAGCTTCCTAGGAAAATGAACCCAAAGTTGAAATCTCAAGCACACGTCAAACAGAAAGTTGACGATTTAACATCCCACGATCAGATGGGAAACACGGAAAGTGAAAAGTGGATCGATGGACCAGGTGCTCCTCCCTGCCAAACTTATATGGACAGCAGTGCTGCCTCCTGGAGGGACAGTTCTATGGGATCGGTTGCTGAACCTTGGATATATTCATCTGGGAGAGCACCCGATGGACAGTATTATGCCGGTGTGCCACCATCAGGGGGACAGTATTTTTCTGGCCCTGGGATGTCAGCTGTGCCAGTTGTGCCAGAAGTGAATAACCAACAGGGCAGTGAACATTGGGTAGATGGGCCACATGTTCCCGCCACTGCTCCCGTTCCAATTAAGGACACAGAACTGTGGGTGGATGGACCTAGTGCATTTAGGGTGGAGTCACTAAGGTTAGCGCCCAGAGTTGGCAGGATGTGGACTGAGATGCCCAGGGATAGCGCCAGTCCAGTCTCACATTCGCATTCCTTGAAGTCGACGCCAAAGGTCTGTCGGAAGGAACCGACGCACCAGAAGGTGAAGAGTCGGACCCTGGAGATTCACAAACCCACCACACAGCTGGCTACCGAGGTGCTCGAGCCAAAGCCCATCGACCAGACCAATGCCGAAAGTAATTCTTCCTTATCTGTGAATGCTGACTCTGAACGTAACAGCTGCCAAAGCGAAAAGGAATCTGCTGGTGGTAAGAAAATGCAGGATTTGGCTGTTCAAACACAGGCACCACCCATGATTTTTCCTGTCAAGGCGTTTGTCCACGACTGGGTGGTGAAGCATAGCATTAGTTCTGTTGAGTCCGCGGAAGATGATACAGCCGCTAATCCAGCAGAAACCAGAAAATCTAGAATTGCCAAGCCCACAGCTGGTAAGAAGCACCATCTGTCAAAGCACACGAAGACCACAGTTGATGACATGGCACTATCCAGGCAGACCCAGTCCCCGGAGCGCTGCATCAGCAGTGCCCAGTCTAGCCCACGATTACGCCGATTGCGGAAACATGGACTGCCTGTACAGTCACAGCTAACGGTGCGCACTGCTGCCTGGGTGATGTCCATCACCGAGGAAACAACAAGTCAATCATCACCGTCAGGGAATTTAGGTAATCACAAGGTACAGGGTACAGACTCAGCTCTTGGCTGCTCGAACGTTGAACCGATTTGTGAACAGGATCTTCCTGGATCGCCTCCTCCAGACTACGATTCGTGTATGGAGGAAAGCCTGATCAGTGAACATCTGCAGCAAGATGTGGATGTGGATTTTGAAAAGCAGTTAGATTCAACGAAGGAAGATGTAAGATTACGGAGAAAGGAAGACGACTTCAGTGTAGGAGACAACGCCGACAGAGACATGGCAGACTGTGATAAATATTCAGTGGATGCACAATCTGCAAACAAGGAATCGCTGTTGGATGTGAACAGCCTGTTGTTATCCAACCGCGAATCGATCTACGAACTTCAGATGGACGAACAGTTGGAATATACCGACAACCTGCGTAAAAATGCATCCGGTTCGGACGACATGTCTGCCTGGAGTTCAGGATCCTATCAGAACGTGTCCCTTCCTCACAAGGAAGTGGTAAGTATGAACAAAGCTGCTAGCGACGTTGCTCTTCACGACGGCCTCTCCTCACCCGTACATGGCGACAACGAGAGCGGCATCGCATCGGGTTCCGGTGGGCTAATCTCGCCTCCGTCTTCGCTGGATGAGAAACGGCCCAGCAAGCTCGTTCGGCCTTCGTCGTTACGGCGACCAGATGGTGCTTCCAACCCGAACCTGACCGACATAGAATCTGAAAAGGATGTTGCGCTGGATGCTCAGTATCCGTGTAAGGGAGAAGCCCTGCCACTGGTGAAGTGTATGAGTGAACCGATACGAAATCCCGCCGCCGATGGCCAGTCTCCTCAGGGCAACTCCCCAACAGTAGCCAGCAAACCCGCAAGTCGGTTGCCGGTGAAGAGCTCTGTCCAGTCATCGACAAAATCAGTGCCATCATCAAAACCTCCATCAGCGAGATGCTCCAGATCATTGTCCTTGCCCGTCAGGAACGTAGCAAAGCCATCCCAGTCTGAAGTGTCATCGGTCTGTAGCAGTGCTTCCAGTAGCCCAACGAAGTCGGCCAGTACGCCCGCTTCAGCCAAAACGTCGCCGATAAAATGCTCGAACAAAAGTAAGCTGCCAAAAGTTAGTACGCCAACCAGTGGCACCAGTCCTTCTCAGGAGAAAGTACACTTTTCCAGGTCATCTAGTACCAAATCGAGCAAATCCTCAAAACTAGTATCGTCGGGTTCAAATAAGAACGGTAGTGCCTTGAAGTCGAACTCTGCCAAGGAGTCCAAGTCGTCGCTGCGTGCCACCAGCAAAAGCCCGTCGCCGTCGAAGCGCGACAAAGAGAGCAGACTGCCGAAGTTCAACAATTCGCTGGCGGGTCATCGGAGTCGTCATACGGATTCGGACAGCGGCAACGACAGCGGCATAGTGAAGAACGACCGGAAGTTCTTGTCTCCATATTCAAAACTGACCAAGCCCCGAGTGTCCAGCTATTCGACGAGCAGTGGCCACGGCAGCGACAACAGCTCAACGTTCGCCGGAGCGAACAGCAGCCAGCCCAATGCCCAGGTGGTCAGGTTGAGCAAGATAGAATCGAGCAGCGGTTACGACAGCATGCTGAGGGAGGACAGCGAAATAACCGGCGCCTCATCTCACGACTCGACCAGCGAAAGTTCGTCGGGCGGAAACTCGAGGAGCAGCAAATTGCCAAAGAAAAAGGACAAATGTAAGTGTTAGAACAAAACAACAACAACAAAAAGGAAAATAAAACGCCCATCTATCCCCATTCACGTTCATCGTGGGCCCTTGGTGATTTCCTCAGATCTCCTTAATGAAAGGTATAGATTTTCCACAGATTCCATTGAAGAGCTAGTAATTTCACTTATGGGCACAATTTTCTCCAATTAAGCATCATGACAAGAATGCTTTGGCTCGTAAAAATGTTGTTTCGGACTAAAAAATTATCTCCCGTCTCCGGATATTAAAAATTCATGATTTCATACTGTTCTATCTGGTCGCCAAAAACGTTGTCCCCCCACACGCACGCACTGTCTGCCACATCTAGATCTCTGCTTAATTCCAAAGTAAACCCCTCGGGGCTCTAATTCTGGTCGACTTTTCTCCTGAGTGACTCAATAATGACAGGCTGTTAGCCAGCACAGGCAGCTCTTAACCAAGTAAAAATTATTATTATTGTCAATAGCCGGTATCTTGGTCACCTGCTATGAAATGTAATTAATGCCTGCCACTCACATATGCATTATGGCCAATCTAATAATAGGAATTCCTTTGGAAAGTGACACTATCAACGGTAACAAGTCGAAATAAAGATTAGTGGGATGTGATCTGATTAGATTATGAAGGATGTGATTGTGTTGAGAGATTGGAGATGAATCTCGAGGGCTCGTTGGGGGGGGGGGGGGGCTTCTGTACGGAAATGGGAGGGTTGGGTGAACGGGGCGGGAAGGGGGAAGCTCGCTTATCTTGGTGGCCATCCGTGGTCCGGGGGTGACATCCTGAAAGCGGAAGAACAACGAAAATTTGGAAGCCGATAGGTCGACGAGGTCAGCGACTGAAGAGCGTCGATAGAGAGCGGGTAACAGCGGTAGACCAGCACACGATGGATTTCTTGTAGTTTTCTTTGTCAGGTAGACACTGACAATTGGTCTTGTTAGAATGGTTCGCTGGGCAGCATCACCCCAGTCTGATACGCCCCAAGTGACCACAGCCATAGCCCCATTGTTGGCCGTGGCCAACTCCCTCGGGGCAGATTTATGTACTTCTGCTCACCTTCTGTCTAATGTCACCTCGCCATAATCAAAGACATCACGTGAGCGGGCGAGCGAGGAGGCTGGAAAGAATTGAATATTAGGGCTAGTTTTGCCCCAGGGTATCCGTCTTTAGGGCGGCACAGAATTTGTCTTTATTAACCCCCGCTGCAGTGACGTGCTCAGGCCATAAACGTTTCACCTAGTTGTCAATTAGCTGCCGGTAATATTCCATGCTGGCGTTTGCTGCCAGTTCACAATTCAGTGGACACAATATTTTATGGACGACGCGGCCAACGACAGGACAGACCGCAGGCTGGGTGGGAATGTGCCAGGCTGCTAATGTGCCAGGCCTGTCCGCGCACGTGTTCGATTCCAGACCGTGTAGTTAATCGTGATCGGCACCCCTGATGCCATTAATGCTGAAAAGGCCGAACATCCATCCTTCGCAGCGCCACCTAGTAACCGTTATAGCCGATGACGTTCTGGCAGCCCGTCATTATGTTAAAGTGGCCATGATGTGGTGCTGCCATCTGCTGTATCTGACCGACACCAATGTTGTGGGTGACGCGGAGCGAACGATTAGTGCCTGGCAAGTTTTACCGGACTTGGATAGCGGACGGAGAAAGAGGGGGGGATGGGGGGAATCCGGATTCACCGAGTCCCTTCGCTCATATTGTATGTCTAATCCAAATGCTTGCCATCTACATAAATCATGAGATAATTATGCTTCTCATATTAAGAAAATGGACTGGGCCTGTTTGCGAAATGTGGCCAGCAACGTCTGGTACACCCATTTCGTCCATTAAGCTACACAATTTCGTAATTTAGTAAAATAGCTTAGCCGAGACCCCCCACCCTCCCGCCCTCCCATTCGCAGATGCTCGCCAGTGTCCCGCAGCGTTATGAAACAGGACAGAGCATGAATAATGAGATCAGCTTACGTTATGTGTGCTGTCTGAACGGTGTGATTTTAACTGGAAATTACATGTCTCGTCGACGACGGAGGAGAGACGTTCCCACTGTCATCAGGCAGACTTCCCGTCAATTCTTCACTGTCTCTAATGGGCCCTAGATTCACAACCTGTGGCCAAGTATTGTTGTTACGTGCAATTGCCAGCTCTTTAAAACTCTCTCTCTCTCTCTCTCTCTCTCTCTCTGTGTGTGTGTGTGTGAGAGAAAGTGAGTGATAGAGTGATAGAGAGCCATTTCTCCGCATTTTTCTTGATATAGGTAGTTGCTCCTCAGTGTGCCTCTGACGTGCATACCTCAGTATACAGGCCCATCGGTATGTTCGCAGTGACCCATTTATGAGCCTTGCCGAGAAGAACGAGCTACGTTGCATAATAGATTTTGAAATTCATGTCATTACATAATTGCTTAAGAAAAGTTCGTAAAAACACCCACTGACACTTCAGTTATCATGCTGGCCTGGGCTTAGTTTTATGCCTATTTTGTTACTGCATAATTCAAGCTGTGCTTTTGTGGTACGGTGACAGCTCGGCATGTCAACTGTCGTGGCCTGCTTTCAAGTGAACTTCACCGATGAGGTTTAATTTGCTGAGATGGCCTTTGTTTCTGAATTTTGATTAGCCGCAGATTATACGTCAATCACAAGAATCGGTTCGGGGGAAGGGGGGGGGCGAAGGGAAGCTAACATTCTTTCTGTTGTTTTTATATCTTAAGAATTAACAGATATTTCCGCAATATAGATAGTCAATAACGCTCAACTGTTATGATTGTGATCAAGATGACGTGTCACATTTTCGGTATTCAAAACAAAAACATGTAAATATAATTTAGGCCGTTTGCAATTTTCCACATTTTCGTATTATAACCGATAAAATAAGTTTTAAATATGGCATCCGCAACTATCGATAGAAATATGATTTACTATATTCTCATCTGGATTAGTCAGTCTAAGCTCCCATCTCCTGAATATGTGATGTTTTTATATCCAATAATCGTCTGAGAATATTTCAATTCAGGGAGCCACTTGCTATTTATTTTTTATTTTTGCACTTATAAAAAGCTGCCACCGACATCGTATATAATGGCTTAGTATTTGAGTTGTCAAGTAAAATGTAAAAAGTCATTAATAATATATTAACACAAATAGTATTAGAAGCGGTATAGCCATGAGGTCAGTGTCTCGTAGGTATAAGCGAATTTCACTGATGTCCTCTCTGACCTTATAGACTGGCTCCAGCACACACACACACACACACACACACACACACACACACACACACACACACACACACACACACACACACCACACACACACACACACACACACATTCGTACGTGTATTTTTGTGTGTAGTACAATGGCCAGAATCTAGCAATCGCCTTTCACTTTTTACAGCCGGACGCCGAAGTCGATCTGCTCCGGCCCGCAGTACATCCGAATCTCCAACCAGCTGCGCCGCAGTACAGAGTCCGGCCAGCTGTCGCAGGGTGTACGTGCTGCCATCTAGCAGAGCGTGGGTAGACACGAGACGTTGTACGGAGGTTGTTATAGAACCATTGGAATTGAAGTCTTACGACGAAGAAGAATTAGAGAAGATGGCACGACGAAGACGTGAAGCTCAGGTATTTATCTATCTATCTATATATCTTATCTTCGACGCCCATCTGTGTCTATTCAGCGAGATGTTATAGTTTCTCGTGGATGAGGGGCGTGTGAGGGAATGTTTAATTACCGGATCAGATTTATACCTATTATCTAATAAATTACCTGGCTTGATGCTTTGATGTTGTTTCCGTTAGGCCTCAATCGTGTAAAATCGTCCCGCCCCTTCCCCCCCCCCAACAACACTTAAGGTACATTGTTATATTTTATCATTACTTCACAGCTGCGGGCGAGTGAAAAACACACCCTGAAGGTAGCGGAGTTGCTGGTGCGCCAGGAGCAGTTGAAGAACGAGCTGATGGAAGCCAAATCAATGTTGATGGTTGATAAATCAACGTGGAGCTTTGATTGTAAGCGGGTTTTTTATATTCGGTTTTCTTTTCTGAACTTGGCACTTCCGTTCTTTAATTTAGAGTACTTCCTGTTAATTCCTGATTTCTGGCCATTTTCTGATGGTTCATTATCTCGACATTAACCTGATCATTTTGTTTCAATTTCAAGCCATTATCAGCGCCATCTTAACCGGGTTAATGTCAAAAGAATGAAGGAAGTAAGCTCTACAAATGAAACACGCGATCGATTAAGCCAGAAGCACGTTTCGTTGTTTTTTTGTTGTTGCGTTTTTGGTTTTGTTTTGGCCGTGTTTCGTTAACACACAACAGCTTCCCGCTTCTAAGCCGTTGATTAGCGAGCGATTCACTTCAAATGCACGTGTAGCGCATGAATCTTGTTTCTTTTTTCGAAGTCGTACCTTGGCGGTAATGCATTCAGATGGTGCAGACGGGAAGTAATTGCGAAATCTATGACGGAGAACCAGATGGTCTCGCCGACCATCTGTCAGTTTCTAGGCTGAAGAGCATCGATACGGCGTAGACGGTGACACCCCCCCCCCCAGACAGCGTGCGGTATATTCTCACCTGGTCTAGCCGACTGAAAACAGGACAATATTGATGAGGAACATATCGTGGCCGTCCGCCATTTCTTACATAAGCACGAAATCTGGCATCAATCGTGCAAAACGTCAGCCCGAGTAGAGTCTCTCTCTCTCTCTCTCTCTCTCTCTCTGCTCTTGGTTGGCATTGCGTACATCAAGCGCGTCTATACGTACGGATGGTAACCGGATCCGCGGGCTGCCTTCCTATCCGTGGCCGCTTAAGTGAATCTGGATCACCAACCCGTAGCCGTTTGTCTATCTTCCGGTATATTGGGTTTTATTATATTGTTCCAGGATGAACAATAAACGGTTGGTTGGCTGGCTGCTGCACCATTTACCTCGGTTGTCCTTCCCGTAATAAAATCAAATCAGACGTTCCATCAGTTAGGATGTTTTTGTGTGAAGTTAGGAGTCGAGTTTTTGTTAGTTCGTGTTTAGTCTTCAAATAATGCCGCACACGCTGACGTGACTAACTGGAGAGAGAGAGAGAGGGGGGGGTTCCAATATCAACATGGACTTTATGACATAATTATCAAGTAATAATTGTTGTTGTAATCTCGCAGAGCACATCACGCCCAGATGTGGGTGAGAAACAGCTGCTGTAGTAGCGAAAGTCCTCCCTTCCTCGTGTGTGTGTGTGTGTGTGTGTGTGTGTGTGTGTGTGTGTGTGTGTGTGTGTGTGAGACTGGCTCAGCTCGGAGAGCCACTTTAGTTTTGACAAAATAAACAGGCTTCAGGTTTAACAATTAAACGCCGATGGGGTGTATTGCTTTGGGTTCCTGCTCTCTCTCTCTCTCTCTCTCTCTCTCTCTGTGTGTGTGTGTGTGTGTACAGTTTGGTGTGCGCGATATACCAACAAAAAATCCACCATCCGAGAGAAGCGTGCCTTGTAAGCCCGATGGCAGACAGGCCTAAATACAGCGAGTTAGCTGGCGATTTCCCGGTTACGTTACGTTAGCTCTGTTAAGGGTGGAGCGCTTTCGCGTCGTTTTGGTAGCGAATGCACACGGGCCAGTCGGCCAATAAACAATAATACAGAGATGTTTCCTCGACGCCACCTCCTGGTCCATGCCGCTTTTAAATATCGCTTCAGACGAGAGACGACGTTATCTGGCCAGCTCCGGGCTCGCTTCTTACCGCGTCGCGATACGGGGCGATGAACGACTGCCCCCTCGGGTCATAATTGGCCCGATCCGGATCGAACGAAATAAAAAATGGAGCGTTCTCCCGTCTGTTAGATAAGATATAGATGTGCCACACATCGACCGGATCACTTACTAGCTAACCATTTCGATGTCCTACCGGATTGTTACGGATGTTGAGTCCGTGTGGCACCAATCAGAGGATTGTTTTTGGGGTTTTTTTCCCTTCTTTTCTCGGAGCCTTTTGGCTAATCACGCCAACCATCTGATCCCGCGGGCGCTTTTCGCTATAGAGATTTCTCGTCATTTCTCAGACCTTTTGTTTTACTTTGACGGTGAAGGCTACAGAGACGTTTCATCACACGTCTGGTTAGCCAGTTCTCGAGGTATTTCTTCGTCTTCTTCTTGTTTTAGTGTCAGGGGGGGGGGGTTCATTCCCGACATCTAAAGCATTCTTCTTCTCTATTGATGTGTGCAGATTGCCGTAACTTCGGTCTGTTGTTGGTGAAGATTATATGCCAGATATGTTTTTTTCTCTGTCAGCCATTCCTTTCCTGCCTTTCTCGCCATACATCTTTCGACCAATCCCCGGCTCAGCGTTTCGGGATCCGTTTGTTGTGGAGACGCCGGGGCACAGTTTCAGAACCGTTCCGTGCTGCTATCGGCCCAGACTTTACAGAGGAGTCGGGTTGGGGGGGGCGGTAGTAGGTGAGTGAGCCTGTGTTTAGACACGATAGCATACCTCAGTCTGAGAAATGCCCGTCTTTCTCGGATTCAGCGAGGAATGACAGTTATGCTTATTATGGCTAACGCAGACAACAGCTAGATAATAAGGTTAATATGTTCTGGAAACGTTGTTAGTTTGGCCATTCCGTGCGCGCGCTTGGCATCCGTATACTTACCTCGGGTCGCAGCCGGTTATTGGGTACGTACTGCACGCGTGCGAGTGTTTGTGCGTGTTGCTTCCGAATGTTCAACAACGTGACGAATGTGCTACGTCTGGGTAAATATTAGCCGGGCACGTTGGTCTCCTTTGTGCTTGTTCCATTGTCCTTTACCGAGGCTCGTTCGTCCTAAGCCGTAATGGAGTTAACATACCTTTTAGTGGTAGCTAATTGTATCAGGGCAATACAATGGAATTTTTAGCCAATGGGAGTCGTCGTTAAAGAGCGACCAGATGGCCTTAATGGGGAACCAGTCTTAATAAAATGATATTTCATATCGGATAATATGACATTTTGGGATGTGGCTCATGTTATATAATGCTGCCCCGGTCGGCCTGATGGTTACTTGTAGATCTCTTACAGTGTGGTGTGTGTGTGTGTGTGTGTGTGTGTGTGTGTGTGTGTGTGTGTGTGATAAAGAAGACGACAAGAGAACGAGAGATATAGATAGATAGATTGATAGATAAATAGATTGTGTATGTATGTATGTGTGTGTGTGTGTGTGTGTGTGTGTGTGTGTGTGTGATAAAGAAGACGACAAGAGAACGAGAGATAGATAGTTAGAAAGATTGATTGGTAGATAGATAGAAAAATAGATTGTGTGTGTCTGTGTGTGTTTTAGCTGTGTATAATAAGGCACAGGCACAGAGAATCTCGAACCGTGAATTCAAACTCTGGACGTTTCTTCAGGGGACTGAATCCAGAGTGGCGACTTTTCTTGCTGAGACATGTGTAATGTGTGTGTGTGTGTGTGTGTGTGTGTGTGTGTGTAAACACATACATGCGGCTAAATTTATTGTTTCTTTGGGCAAAACTGTGTCTAATAATAAACATTAAATAATGTTTGGTCAGATATGTCCATATTCTACCAACTTGTGCTCTGCGTGATAAGAAATTCAATAACATTCTACTTCGTGACAGCCAATAGATGATGATTCTTTAGAAAGTTCTCTTAAAGATGTTAAAATTTTATAGTTGTTTTTAATTTGTAAATGATAGTTCAGTTTTCATATCAATGTGAAATTTACCTACAAAATCGTGTGAGATCATTATCGTAATTGTTTTGACACACCCAGTATGTGATGGATGATATTGTAAAGGATAGAGAATGTTTTTATTCCTTTGCCTCTGGTTAGATGTTTGATGTTTATAACCTGCGATGTATCATATTATTTTATGATTTATTATCTGATATAAACATCTTTGACATTAACAAATGAACTGATATATACAGCGATAAATATGTACTACTGAGTAGGTTAACAGCCGTAAGGGTACGCACACATGCACGCACGCACACACACACACACACACACGCACGCACACACCGGACGCCTCCGTGGTCTAGTTGGCAGCGCGTTGGACCACAGATCACTGCCACCTGAGTTCGAATCTCGACGTGGGCATATCTGAAGGGTGTTTCATCTATGGCTTTGCTTCATTACCGACGGAGGTTGCTCGGTCCATTTAGCCTACCATGTGCACAAAAGTGGCCGTAAAACACCAATCATCATCATCACATGCACACACATACACAAGACATCAATATTTCAATTTTTCTGTTAACTTATTGTATATATATATATATATATATATATATATATATATATATATATATTATTTCCTAAAGTCACGTTGCCGAGCACATGGACCGCGATGAGGCGGGTTATCTGGAGGCCCTGGAGAAAGAAACCAGCATCTTGGAGAAGAGAGTGGAGGCCTGCAAATCTCGTATTATGCTCGTTACCTGTTTTGATGTGTAGTCTTCGCAAACGGGGAGGGAGAAGTCACCGTCAGTCGGTGTATATACACAGTGTTATTATGGCGCTAAATCATCGGGTTATTTTATCGTGATGTTTAGACAACTCGGCTTGTCCAGACATCATCATCCGAGATTCATCTGTGCACGTTCGGTGGTGAACTGCTAAAGAAACAGCGTTCGTTGCCTGGTGATTTCTGGGAAATTGCATTTACGATTCCGTTTGGTAAATAGATAATTGTTTTATAACCATTTTTTTTATATCATTCTATATCATTCGTTTTTGTCAACTATTTAGACATTGTCTGTGTTTATTATTTTAGATACATCTTTTACAGCATATATATATATATATATATATATATATATATATGTGTGTGTGTATAATATACTATCATATAACCGTGGCAGGACCAGTTTGTTTTTGATCAACGTTGTTGTTATGGTGCACCGAACCACCAAACGAGCGCTTGTCGTAAACGTGCTTGAAATTGTGCAGTATGGCTAGTAACAATGGTAATCAACAATCGCGTTAAATTGGTGGCGTTTTTTGTTGTTGTCTTGTTGTCCCCATGGAGACGAGAAACGTTTTTATTCCGTAAAACTACTGGCTTTATGAGTGGTTTTGACAGTTGTATAAACCGTCGTTATATTTCTTTTGCATCTCCCATCAAAGAGCGAAGAATCAGCTTAAGAACAAGCCCTCGACTGTCTGTTGAGTATACCGTGTATCATCTTTGCAAATTTCCATTTCGTGTTTATCATTCTAGAAAACATCGTGTACCAAGACTCTATTTCGTGGCTGCCACGAGCGAAGAACGATTAAACGTGTTTTTATATCCTGCCGACAAGACGTGTTTAGCTAGTTTAGCCGCTGGGGGGGGGGGGCGGGGGGTTGTGTTCAGTAATGACGCGTCTTGTCTACCTTGTCAACAGATATATATTTATCCGAGTTTCTAGCAATGTTTTTGCTGTCAGAATTCATTAGTCAAAGTGTAATACCAGGTCCTAGTGGGGGGGGGGGGTGTTGTGAGAGGGTCATCCTTCTTTTTCCGAGCTCATAGCAACGTTTACGATGTAGGATAGACGAAGATGTTATCCTCCTCAAAATTCAATTTGGAAACTCCGTTGGTTCTTCTCCAAATGGGATGACTACAAAACATTTCTCTCGTATTTCGTTTTGATGAGTAAGAGGCCTTCATGTATGTTTTTCATTTGTTTACCATACTGCAGTCACCGAAATATTTGTTTGAGCAGAGAGCTCCCTAACTTCCGAAAGGTTTGCTGTAGCACAAGAAGGAATCTTGTGCCTGAGAGCCCCCTCCCCTCATTTAACAGGGCTCTTCATTAGAAATTCCGATTTTCAAAAGCGGCTAATTAAATATTTTGCCACAAATGATTTCCTCTCTCTGTGCGCCGCAGTTGCTGATTAATCAGTTTTCTTCCATATTATTACAGCTGTCGTCTAGTCATACAGTATTGTGTAGCCAGCCATTCGCCGGAATCCTATCGTTATAACAACGTGTACACTACTCAATCGGGTTCTCCCGATCAGACACCGACATACCTCAGACGCGATTTGCCTATCACCAACCAACCAACCAACCACACACCAGCCTCCTCTATCTAACACACAACAAACTGCTGAGTTGTTGGTTTAGGGGAACGATGTTTTTACGGATGCATATTTATGTTTTCTTTCCATTCGTTCCACCATCGCAACTAACGCCACGTGACCGGGCCAACTTAACGATATCGTAATACTGCCGTTAGCTGCTGATGGATGCATCGCTATCGTGTGACTGGATATACTCCGTGTACTTGCTCATTCCCACTGAAGATTGGACGTAGAGCTCGCACCGATTTTATTAACGGTGTACTGTTTTAAGAGTTTATTTTCCCTTTGAAAATCACCTGCTAACCGTGTAGCGATTACCCTTTCTGTGCGGGCAAGCATTCGGGAACAAAATCATAGGGTGTTTTTACCGGTCAAAAGGAGCGGCCATCATCCAGAAAAAGTAATGTAAACACCTGCTTTTTAAAGTTAAAACGCGGTTTGGTCTCGGCTTGGATTAAAACTTTTGGAGCTAAAACAAGGTTCTGATCCGAGTTTTGGCGACAAATTGATGATCCTAAACGATCCGTGGCGTAGGATAATGGGTTTTCCAAATTTTCAATTGCATCATTATGGAATGATAAATAGTTTGCTCGTGGTTCTTTTGTTAACAAGATTAATTCGTCATAACGTTTACCTGAATCGTGTATTTGCAAACCTGTCCACTTTCAATTGTAATGACTAGCACAATATATAAATGTATTGCTCTCTGAACCAACTGCTGTTTAAATAGTAGCGTCTTACTATGGAGTCAAATATCAAATCTTAGCATATCAAACATAGCCAGATGTTGATGACAAGCGTCGAAATGTATCTTTAATATACTTAGAAGTCAACTGTGGCTACAATTTGTGTCTTCGATCTAATTTATCTTACCCGTAAAGAAACATTTCCATATAGTCGGCGAAGATTTAGGGGATAATAGCTCTATAATTGTCTGGAAAATATCGTGAACTCGTCGCCTCCATCTGTCTCGTATTTCACTAGTAACGTGATTAATGTAGGTGCTCAAATATCATTCTCACCTGTGGGCCGATCCTAAGCAGCTATGCACTGAAAACATTCTCCGCTCGTGTCGCGTTGCATGTCCCGCGCAACATCTGTGCGCGCGGTAAGGGATTTAAGTGTCTTCGTCGTTGCACTTAGCATTGTCTTTACGCCTGGCTGTCTGTTACAGATAATACCTCATAATAATTGGTGCTATCACCGTGTCTGACTGACGTGCTATGCATATAACTAGCTTCTTTCGGTGTGTGTTTCTCTAGCGTTCTACTGAATTTAGATTTTTCTGCTTCGTCACACGGACGGGCGGGCGCGCGCGGTGTCGTATTACGTGCTACATGCGCAGCTTAGGTGTCGGAACGGCGCAAAACGGTTCAAAGACAGCAGCTGTATTTAACCCGCTAATTGCGCCGCGTGCTTTTAAGGAAGGCCTTTAAAATAACCACATTTGTTATGATAATGTGCAGCAGGGTAATTCAATCATTGCGACGCCTCGCAGTAACTAATTTGCACCGAGTTCGTTCTGTTTTTAATCGGTTGCTCCTCTAAACGGTAGCTTTCGTATTTAAATTTTGACATTCTGTTTGTTACAAAAGAAAATACTGCGAATAGGGGACAGGTTGATAGATTTCGTTATAACAAGTCGGATTATTATCATTAGGTCAGTTCAGTCGACTAGGAAGGAACTTTAGTTCAGCGAGTGATTTAACTCGTAATATATTGCTCTCATATCTCCAGATGAAGCCTTTACGTATAGCTTTTCCACGTGTCATATTTTTGCTATATTCTGCTGAGTACGCCGTGTATATAATCTAAATTGGTAATACTCGTTGTATAAATAGATAACTAATTATTATTATTATTATTATTATAAGAAGAAGATCAGTGTTGGTCTTGTTTTGAAGCATCGTCGACAGGAATACGCTCAGGTTGTTTATTTCTACTCTTGCGGCGTCAAGAAGTTTGTTTATGTTCGTTTATGAATTTTTTTAAAAAAAAAACCATGTACCAAGTAATACATGACCACTTGTGGAGTGGGTGGGGGGAGGATTTCTGCGCCTTCGTTCCGAAACCAGACTTACTTCAATGTTCATGTTGGTGATGGTGTTTTGCCGAAAGGCGCCCTCGATGTGGATGCGGATCACCTGATGTGGAAAAATTCGCTGCATCCGCGTTACGACGAAATAGTTGCGATTTAAGAGATTGTAAAAGACGCCGAAATTGTCTACTACCAAAACTAGTCACTTGTAGCCTGTGGTTTATTGTCATTATGTGTAATTAGATAAATATGTATATTGATGTACATATACAACTTTTGTACAGGACATTAAATAATGAATTTACATAATTTAATGGTGTCTTGTTGTTGTTGAGAGGTGGATTAGTTATATGTACTTGCTGAAGTGAGAATGAAATGGAACTAAAAATATAAAACGTCAAATATAACACACACACACACACACACACACATGGTGACGCATCTTTTACACGAATACAAGATCCAGATTATATTTTGTTTACAGATTTTGCTCACCAGGATCTTCTCATCCTGTGAGATATGTTGGCTGGGTATACGACGAGCAAGAGTAGATTTATGAACTATCCAGTAAATACACAAGATACAATGTTACTAAAGATGTTATAATAATAAACACTCACTGAAGAACGTTTGTTTACTTACAGCAACACATCATATTATCCATAACAGCGAATGATATACCCCCCACTGGTTTCAAGCTACACGTAGTTGTACTTCAGATGGATCACTGACAACGAGAAAACAATATTATTTCTGAACAAAATATTTTATAAAAAACCGGGATATTGAAGTCCCTCAAGTGTATTAACACCCTGAAAGTGAGCCATGATAGAGGATTTTTAAAACTATTTTTAGCTTATTACTGAATGGCGAGAAAGTCGTCTCCTTTCGACAATATTAATTTTACACTCCGCTACATTGTTTACCCATATTATACCCGGAAGAGATAGGCAACTTAGGCATTGTTAATGAGCATCTGTAACATCTATCGGAGATAAATGGGTAATAATGTATCAAACAAATAATTCTTGTCTCGAAAGCTCCGGTGTAATACCTACCTACGGGAGCTGAAGTCTGGGATCGAGTCGATGTGTAATGATTAAGCTGGATTAGACGTGGCTCATTTGTACACATTACGCACATACGGTAAGATAATATGACGTTAACTAGTTTATTAATCTTAGAGGCTGGTCACTCACTATAGATACTAGGCTAACATCCCACACACACAGGCATGAATCGGATTCGAACCCGCAACTTGCAGTTTTGTATCACAACGCGCTATCAGAATACCCATGCTCGATTTAGACGAATATACTTCACGTCAGGTGTATTATATAATAACCCAAAATAAAGAAGTTGTAGCCGTTGGACTGGGCTTTCACATTCAGTAAATACCCAAATAATGGGGTACACTTTGTGTTATATAATATTTTGGGTTAGCGGATTATTAGAACAATTCTTTGTAACTTTCCAACTTACTCCAAATTATATCTAATATATCTTATTTAAACTGTAAATAAAATAAATTTAGTCATTTTATATATTAATTTGATCAAAATTGTGTTTTTATTAAGTGCTGAAGATATTACAATACCCGGATATTTAATTATGTATATGCGGAAATTCAGATTTCGAGCAGCAGTCTCAGGCCATAAAAGGTATCTTCGTGAATATTCGGTTCTGTCCGTTTTCACTCGGCAAATTCCGCCTACGCAGTTGTGTACTGACGTCATCAACATAGGCGTTTTGGCAGTTTTGTTATGTGTGGAACGTCACTACTCTCTGCGTGCTAACACTGAGCATGCGTATATATTCTGCTGCTGTATAATTAATTAACCACATGGTGGTGGCCGGCTCAAAGTGATACGTCTAAGCACAAACTTTCTATCCATAAAAACACGTATTTTAATTATAACTTGCGAGATATAAGCGCTAAAGTGACTAATGACGCCAATAAAAGTCATTTTTATTAAAATAAAATATTAATATTATATAAAAGGCATATCTGAAGGTTGTTTCGTCTTTCACTTCGTCTCATTACCTTTGGAA
This sequence comes from Paralvinella palmiformis, assembly GCA_025642065.1. Classification (NCBI taxonomy): domain Eukaryota; kingdom Metazoa; phylum Annelida; class Polychaeta; order Terebellida; family Alvinellidae; genus Paralvinella; species Paralvinella palmiformis. Next base: position 659,591 of record JAODUP010000083.1, read on the forward strand.
GTCGCTCGGCCCATTTAGCCAACCTTGTGCACAAAAGTGGCCGTAAAACATCAATCATCATCAATCATCATCATCATGTTATTATTAGAATCATCCTAAAAAGGTATTGACCACAAAACAATTGCTTTAACCATCAATGTTGAGGAGAAATGACATCTTAGAAACAATTTAATATTAAAAACTTTGTGTTTATGAAATGTTACCGTTTTCTGGAAGTTATCACGATACGGTTATTAAAATGTTTAGAATAGTTGCCGACCAAAACTTAATTGTGGCCCGATAACTAGGTTTTATCGCGTCTTCAATTGCTCCACGAGTTCACCGTGGGCCATACATTGTATGCTGATATTTGAGGTTTAGAAATGTTCAGCTTATCCACGAATAACTCAATTCCTTATTCCATTAATTAGTCACTTTGTGGCCAAGGGATGCCTCGGAATTAGCCTATTAAACTGTATATCTCTATAATAATAAACCGTTTAGCTAAAATAACTACGTGTACTTGTAAAATATTGTATGTCTATAAGAATACTGTTAAATAATATTTAAAGCGTTCTAAGAGATGACAGCGAGATGTATGAATCTGACCTGTTACATTTCTGGATTAATTCGGAATGGGTAGTATCCTTAATTGAAAGTCTGGAAAAATAATTTCAGTAATGGACGAACATGACATATCATGACAGATCTAGTGACGTATACATATAGAGGAAAACAAAATGTTTATACCATTTCCCAGCACATAGCGTTGTTACTAATTACCGTCTTAATTGGTAGTCATAAATTAATGATTTTACTGACGGCTAACAGTTCTGGTAACGCCATAAACAGATCGCCATTTAGTTGTAAATGTAGTTCTCTGGCTGTTCGCATTTTGACAATTGTCAGCCTTACGCTGACCATCGTTTTATTTTTGCCAGTTAGCAGATAGCATTATGCTCCTCTACGCTGGTAAATGTGTTCGTCGAGAAAGTATCGACAGTCACAACTGTGCCATCCATTAAGGGCTCTTTTTTTGGCTTTTGATTGAAAACGGAAAACATCTCTTCCTCTCACCGGGACAGCTCTACCACGACATCCAATCTCTTCATTATTTTACCAACAACAATAGCACCACTTGACGTCAGAAAAAATCCAATCGGCAATTTCTAACACGTCCCTTCCTCGGCGTTATTTACGCCGTCACGTAGAACACGGTATAAACGTAAAATTATGGCACTTGCGCCCGTTTTTTTCTTCTTCTCTTCTTCAATTTTGTTATTGTTCCGATTCATGGATGAAGTTATACGAATTTGTGCAACTTTTCCCGGCCAAAGTCTCGCCGAATGGATGTATAATTAATTGCAGCGTTCCACGGAGTCCTGCAATTAGAGAGATGTATTATCCGACACCCCGAGGATCCGATTAAAGTAGCCCGGCGACGTAACTTTCCCATGATTTTTGTCTTCGCAGCTGGATGTTCCAGCTGATCAAAATCAGACGTTATATACTTATCTAAAATCTCTATTTAATCGTAGATAATCGGTATGAACGATGGGACGTATCGGAAGCCAATAAAGAGCACCCCGTTATACCCAACTAGTAACGTGGTTGGCTCCAGATCTAAAGTGCCTGGGTTCTAACCCGCCTGAACTATGTCAGAAGGATCTTTCTTATTACCTCATTACCTTTAGAGGTCGGTAGCCCCATTTAGCTTATAAGCCCTGTGCACAAAAGAGGCCGTAAACCATCAGTATTTACGGGATAGGTGAATGTAGTCATATCGATAGTTAAAAATTCTTATTAGTGTTCAATTTATCAAAAGAGCACAAATAAAACAGGACAAATGTTTACTAAAATCGCTGTTTCTGGTGTGTTTTGTTCTGGAATGATAATAATTGGTTATGGAAGCCTAAAATAAATGGTTGTCTTTACAGAGGACATCAGGGATGCGCTGAAAGAGAACTCGATTAACTATACAGTCAAAGAAATGGTGGTCTATATTCGTTTAGTTTAGCGATGTCCTGTTTTGTGTCCTGAAAATTACTGCTGATACGGTAACTTCTTACGAGATAAAACATCTTTATCGTGCCATAGATCAACGCTGCCATTTTCATTATCGTCATGGCAACTAGAACGCGTACAGGTTAGACTGGCTAATATGAGATTTTGTTTTACGTACAATGACGTTTTTCCACCCCGTAATTGTTGTCGGATAATCCAGGTTTGACTGTACTCTTTGAATTACGGTATGGCTGTTCGTGTGAACACATAATTCAGATCCATTTATCTCGGGCTAGCTCTAATTAAAACTAGTTCAATACAGTTAGGTTTGGTGTCGTCTAGATGCCGTCGGGCCGTAAGAGGAGAAGGTATTTTGGGCTTTAGTCGGCCGCCATATTAGATATGTACGTATTTTTAATCTTTGTTAATTGGAAACAGAATTGTCAGACGCCGGAGAGATGTAAATTCAAGGACATGTTTAAACATCTATCATCATGCCATTACACGATCAAGTCATTACACGTTCTGTAATTATGTAAATAATAAATGATATGTTACGTCACGACTACTGAATGATCGTTAACATTTAATAGACCGAAAGAAAAATAAAGGAATAACCGGAAAATAGGTTTGATTTCGGCCGCTACTACTACTACTACTACTACTGGTACTACTACTACTACTACTACTACTGCTACTACTACTACTACTGCTGCTACTACTACTACTACTACTACTACTACTACTAAAGCGTTTCCGTAGTGAAGTAGGTAGTGCTAAATATTGCAATCCTCCATATTCTCAAATCAAACTCGGTGGGTGTCTCTAGATTTGTTTGTTAAGGTGTGTATGTGTGTGCACGTGTGCGTGTGTGTGTGTGCGTGTATGTATGTACGTGTGTGTGTATTTTATAAAGTTAATTAAGGCGCTGACACAGGTGTTATGCTTTTATTCAAAGGCAATTACTACTCGAAACTAGGTAAAATTATATTTAATCACATCACTATTATCGAGACAAAACTAAGCTTTATGCGGTACACCACAACCAAACATTGGCTAACAAAAATAAACCTTAAACGCATTAATAACAAAATATAAATTTACGTATATTTGAATAATATAAACATAAATTAGAATAAATTCAGATCAGTACTCATAGCAGCCACACAACACGACTCAACCCCAATAACAACGACCAGTTCCGACCTATTCGAGTCTTCATCAGGGTGCCTATAATGTTTAACGTTACCATATTGTTCGATGTTTATATGCACACAATTCTCACTAGAAAGCGACGCACTTCAGTCTTTAGATCTTTTAAACAAAAGAGGTGAGATATTTGATCTCTTGGTTCTACTTGTGAACTTACGTAACGCGTGTTTAGAAAACCTGCCCAATGACGACTGAATGGAATTAGGTCTAATAGGGTTATACGGGTGTGAAAATGTGTGATATTTTACCCATTAATAAAATAAATCCTTCGGCTAAATAATCCCATTTCACGCGGTAGCAGTCCTTGTACTCATATCTTAGTTCTGACTGGCACCAAATAAAAAAGGGCAATTACCCATTTAAAAAGAGTTAGAGAAAGGGAGATCCTACAGAGTGGAGTTTACACGTTTGCGTTATGATACAGACACTCTGGTGGAAATTCGGCAGATATATTGTATGTGGAAAACATTTATAATCTCAATTGTTGTTAATAAGGTAATACAAATTAGTTTCTGCCTTGTTCCGGAATATAATTTATCGTAACCTATATATATATATATATATATATATATATATATATATATATATATATATATATTTGACAGTCTATAACTCTAAGCCTAGATTTGGACCCATAGTGACATCACGAATTCGTCTCGTGCTAGATTCAAACAATGCCTGGGTGTTTTGCAAATCCAAAGTTGGCGAGACGAATCGCACTTGCAGTAATGTGCTGGCATCAACGATAAATGGTGTTACAGGTGAAAATAATATAACTCAAATGGAAATACATCTAATCAACCCTACGTTGAATATATTATAAATGATATTGTCTACTCACAATCAGTATTCTCTCGGTTCTCTGCATTGGATTTGGAGCATGCAGTTGATAAACTTAAAATGGATAAAAGTGCAACTACTGACTCGATGCAAAGTGAACACTTTATGTATGCACACTCTAAGGTCACTGGCTTAGTATCAATGTTGTTTAATACGATGTTTCTACATAACTATTTACCTAGTACGTTTATGGAGACCATTATTATTCCTATTATAAAGAATAAAAGGGTCTAATTACAAACACAGAAAATTACAGGCCTATTGCCATTAATAGTGTTGTGATCTTGGAACTTTTAGTTTTGACTGGACTAGAGTTTCAGTTGGAAACTTCTTATAATCAGTTTATTAATCATTTGGGTCTCTTTAAGAAACTTATTAAACGTAATACTCTCTGCCTTACTGGTGTACCTCTGACTTTCGTGATAAACAACAACTATTAGGTGTAATTATACATGACAAACATCAGGAAGGTGATAATATCATGAGATATGTTAAATCACTTTATTCTAGAGGGAATATGCTTATCAGTCGCTTCAAAACATGTTCCTCCAGTATTAAAGTAAAATTATTTTGATCAGTCCTTTGCAATGCCTATGGCTGTCATCTGTGGTCAACATATACACAGTATTCGTATTAGCATGTTGTAGTGACCTTTAATAATATATACAGAACATTATTTGGTATTTCAAGGGGGGAGAATTTGTCTGCTATTTATGTCAATAATAAAATTGATTCATTTTGGGTGCTGGTTCGCAACAACTTTATAGTTTTAAAGCACGTTTTGGCAATTTGCTAGTACAATGTATTGTTCTAGTTTGTTTAATTATCGTTCTAACTCTTGTGCTCGCTGAACGAAGATACTTAATTTTTAATTTGTTAATTTTCTGTGTGTGTATTATATACATCACTGTATCATACGTATATGGAATTTATATTCTGGAATAAATTATTTGAATTGAATTACTATATATATATATATATATATATATATATATATATATATATATCACAATGTGAGCTAGAATTGGAAAAATATGAATAAGAATATGAGAACACAACAAAGACCAGGATTTCAAAGGACCAGAGCAATGTCCAGGAGAAGAAGTGACCATCAAACTATTTGGTTATATTTGCAGATTTCTTCAAGGAATTTTCGGAATTTGTTGACTCTCTTTCTACCAACATTGGCCATCTGTTGATCTTAGGTGGTTTCAGCATAGATTGGGATTGCCAGAGGAATGCAGATAGCAAACAACTTGCTGACATTCATAGATCTGCCAAGAAGCATGGGCAAGATAATAATAATAACAATAATAATAATAATGGCCGAAATGGCAGTTTTTAACGTGGCTGGCAACCTTAAATGAGGATGACGCATATGGTCTGTAATTTATAGCTTTTCCACGGACAGTGACGTCTTGACAACACTATAGGCACCGGACAAAGCAGTACACTGAGATCCCTACCTACACAACCACTCACAGCGACATACAACATACATTGATTAGCTTGTGGCCCCTATGTTCGTGGGGCGCTCGGGCAACTTCCCAGTGTGCCTATGCATTAAGACGGCCCAGTCGGGTTACTTAAGTGTGCTTAGCATATATAAATAAGCATGTGCCCCTATGCTTGTGGGGCCCCTATGCTTGTTGAGCCCCCGAGTAAGTGCCCATTGGGCCCATGCGTTAAGACAGCCCTGCCCACGGAGACTAATTCTAAATAAATGTAGAATTTAGAATATATGGCATGTTCGGTAAAGAAAACCTTGCCAGTTGTCTGGCTGGATTAAAACCTACTTGTACTATAGTGCCACGGTCGAGGCGCGAACCTGCGACCTCTCGCACAGAGTGACCATAGCCATAGGTAAATAGTCTTACGCTCTACCCATGAGGCCAAAGAAGAACGCACAGACATGGTCACGTCGTAGATTTTCCGTGATGATGACAATTTGATCCAGGGTTTATCTGTGTCTTCCATCCTGTCTGATCATTTCTTTATTAACACTGATGTATCTGTTCCAGCTAAAGTTATTTCATATAGAAAATATAAGTCGATTTACAAGGAAGCTTTTCTTGCTGATCTGCCAAAAAAGACCACTGCTTCCATAGTACGGATCAGGACCGGTTTGTGTATACGTTATGAAATGGTCATGGTCAGTAAAATTCTATGTAAAAATACCCTGGCTTCTGCTAAATCAGAATATTACAATAAAAGATCAAAACATCCAAGGGAAATCCAAGGACTATTTTAAGTGTTGTGAATAAAGTTCATCAATGTCAGTCTGTCCTTCCAACTATCATCAACTCAGGTAAAGATATTCCCATTGTTTTAATAACTTTTTCTGTCAAAAGATATTAAATATACATAGCGGGTTCCCTTCTAGCACCTTATCACAGGGTATGCCATTGGTAGAAGAGTCCTGCATGTCCATGATGAATACATTTGAGTCTTTTACAGAGACTAATATCGCACAGTTGCTGAAAAAGTCATCTAATGCTTTCCGTGCAGTTGATCCTATGCCTACATGACTTGTGAAAGAGCGTCTGGATTTTCTGATAAGTCCTGTTACAAATATAGTTAATACATCATTATCATTGGGTGGTTTCCGAAGATCCCTGACAGTTGTAAAACCATAAATAGAAACTACAGTATGGACTGTGATATTCTAAACAATTACAAACCTGTTTCAAATCTTATATTTTTATCAAAAGCTATAGAAAAGGCAGATACTTTCCATCTAAACAAATATTTAATAAATGATAACCTTACTGAATCACTGAAACAGCCTTGGTTAGGGTGAAAAATGATATTATGATGTCAATTGATCAAGGTAAGCCAGTAATACTTGTTCTTCTGGACCTGTCTGCTGCTTTTGATACAGTTGACCATAATGTACTTTTCTCTAGGCTAAAAGACATGTTTGGTCTGTCAGGTATGGTAATGTAATGGTTTCGATCCTATCTGGAACAACTCTCCCAAAGAGTCTGTTCATAGTATTTTATCTGACGTTCAGTTTTTGTTATCTGGTGTACCACAGAGTTCAGTTCTTGGTCCTCTGGTTTTCATAAGGTATATCCGTCCTCTTGGAATCATTGCGCAGCGAAATGGGGTTTAATATCACTTGTATGCTGATGACACACAACTGTATTTATCACTGGACCCAGACAATGAGTTACATTTATCCTTTTCCTTGAAGAGTTTAGAACATTGTATTGCTGATATTCAGCTATGGATGACTCAAAATCTTCTAAAACTAAATGATAATAAAACAAATATTATATATTTGGCATCACCACATTGTGTTAAATATCTAAATCTACTATCATTACATATTGGTGCATCTTCAATTTTTTCTAATGTCTCGATAAAAAATCTATGTTTTTTTGGGGGGAACAATGTTTTAACATGTAACATCAGTATGCTGAGCTGCCTACTACCATCTTAAGAACATCCACTGTTTAAGTGCATTCTTGATACAAGAAACACCTGTGACTGTAGTCCATACCATTGTTACATCTCGCATAGACTTTTGGAACTCCCTGTAATATGGCATATCTGATTATAACATCAGACGCCTTCATCGAATTCAGAATAGTGCAGCTCGCATAATGAAAAATACGCGAAAATATGATCATATCACCCCAATCTTTCAAAAATTACATTGGCTAGCTGTTAGACAACATATCCATTTTAAGAACTTATTAATTACTTAAAAATCTATTCAATGATTTGTCACCTGAATACCTGTGTGAACTTGTGTCCATTAGTCATCCCCAAAAGTCAGGTTACCAAGGCAGATACTATTACAGCTGTTTGTGTCTCGGCTGAAGTAATATGGTGATTGTGCGTTTAGTGTTGCAGCTCCCACTAGGTTGCCAAACCGTTCTAAAAACACACCTGTTCAATGTTGCTTTCACTGATAAATAATATTAATGTTTTAAACCTCTTATACAGACATATTTATTAAATATAAATGATTATTATTATTATTATTAATATTATTATTATTATTATATCGTAGTTCATTAACAATCCAATCATATATTTTAGTGTCACATTCAAAGTTCATTACAGTGAAGGAAATTGAACTTAAGTCTGGGTAGACATAATTACATATCAATGAGATTAATAAAGTTGTGACGTGTAAAATTCCCTATTCTGCCAGAAATCACGTAGCGGAGACTTGAAACACGGATTACGGACTCATGTATGGATAGATTTAAATTGGTTCTACGTCTAATAAACATGTTTATGTCTCAAACCGGCGTGTTTTATTATTGACAGAGGATGCAGGTTTTTAGGGATAGAAGCCTAGATTTTCGACCAACATATCGCTAGCACAACAACATAATCGATGATCGGTTTCGTACACCAGTATTTGTTTTTCATTCGGTCCATCAAGATAAATATCACATACTCTCCTGGATACTATTTTTGTGAAATGAGAAATCCACCAATCGCATTGAAGGTTGAATGTTTTCAGGTATACAGTTTTGAATTGTGGAAGATAATTAATAAGTGCTTTTCACGAATGGATCATCCAAGAATAATATTATTCCTACCGATGACTTTATTCCCGCAATATGATTGAAATTCCAATTTCCCTTATCATATATCTTATAGCCGTAGTGGAATGAACATATTTATTCAAATCCGACCCGAACACTGAAAACAAACCATAATCAGTTTGACTACTATTGGGTCGTAATACATGTATACTAATGTTAGCTGACCACCCCAGTAGTCAGAATGACTATTAATGGTGACTATTAGGTAATCGCATGGGGCGTTCTAGAAAGAAGAGAAGGTATTTAGGCGGACAAGTGACGCTTTATTTTAAGTAGGAAAGATCCGTAAGAAAATAACAAAATACAGGTAAGTAATTTTGTCTATTACATGTATAATGATATTAAGTGTTAATAACAGTTGTATCATAGGCTGCTTCTAACTAAAATTGTTCTGTAGCATGTGACAATAAGTGAAAATGGGTTATATATCTATAACATTTGGTATTATCGCTCACATGGAATTTTTATAATTAGGCACTTCTATGGCCACCTTTCGTTGTCACCGGGTCTTTATGATGTGTCCCAGGTTATCATAGGATTGTCATGTCGACTACCCCGGTGATCACAGAATCGTCATGTCGACTACCACAAGTGATCTCAGGGTAATCATATCGACTATCCCAGATGATCGATCACAGGATTGTGATTTCAACCATCAATATGTTGTCCTCTTGACTATGTTCGGTCGTCAGAATATTAAGCGAATTATCGTTATTTCATAAAGCTTTGTTAACGTTAATTAGTTTGGTTGTATCCACGGTACTATTGCACAACGTGATACTACGGTTTTGTCCTCGTGATACAGTTGGAATTAAAACAAATCAAGAAATGGCATAAACTCTTTCATTTCATTATCATCCTAATACCAACTGTCCTTCAACTATATCAGATATAAAATTACCAAGTCGAACTTTGTCGAAAGACTTTGATATACCGATATTATGGTTAAATAAAAATAAATATTCCAATTTCTAAACACAACGAAAAAATCAGTTTGCTTAAGATAACATACAGACACACGGATAAAGAAGAGATAGTTGTATGAAGATTAATATATTATAGAACTTTATACATTAAATAACATCTAGTCTGCTTTAAATAGCAAATAGATACACATTATAGACTATTGATTAGTGGTTATTTTTGGGACAACTGCTTCATTCTCCATTATAGGAAATTTAACAAATGTTTTAATTTGTTAAAAGAGTGAATTGACTCTCAAGAATAACTATTAAAAGAGTTCACGCATATAACAGAGTAGAATCTAACTGAGCATCTACTAGAAATGTTGGACCTTTACGGAAGCATTCTGTTAGAATTAGTACATGTTTCATCTAAAACTGATTCAATCAATGACATTTTCATTAATGTATAAAATGTTGATAAAGACGATTCAAAATAAGTTGCTTCATGTTTGGGATTAATGGCTATTCCTTCAGAGTTGGAAGAAAACTCCCACCTGCAAAAAAGGCACCAGCATTCAATTTGCTTCCTTTTGGTCCTCTTGCTTTTGATTAAGTAACATCACGTTGGCTTTATGCTGATGGTCAGGATGTTTGTGAGTGTGGTAACATCGTTCAGGTTTTCACTTGTTGCTTAGCTGCATTCTATGTTTTCAATATTGCTCACCCTGACAACTGCATTCGCACTTTTAGTTTGTGTTACAGAGCAGTGTTGTTCGTAAACTCCTGATCATCATATGGTAAACTGGCAAAGGACATTGCTCTAAACGTGGCATCGTTGAATGTAATGATGACAATTTTGTTTGGGTGCCATATGCTAAATTGAAGATAAGCATTAATTTGTACATGTATGTGATGTGGGATGTATTTGTATTTTTGCATCAAAAGGTAATGTAAACATTTGGCACTTTACATTAGAATCGTAATTTTATTTGGATAGTGATATTTACTTAGCTAAAAGTTGTATTAAGCGGTTGTAATTTCTATTATGAACAATATTGATTATTGTATTCTAATAACGATGGCTATTGTATGATGTATATTGTATTTTACAGTATCTGTTATTTTGATCTTGATATAGAGACAGTGTAATGTTTTCAGGGCTTACGTTTATTTAGTTTGATGCAACAAAGAGTTAATATTTTACTGATATTTAAGAAGCTATGACTCGAATACTATTTGATGAGTGAATTAGTATATGAAGCTGTAATTAGTATTATTTAATTTTTATTTGTTGCCATTATGGGGTAAATAACTTCTTGTCAGGCTCATCTGTTCAGGTTGGGATGACTACTACCTGATTGTCTCTCATACTACCATTTGGACCGTGTGAGCACCTTTAGATAGTCTCAATGACTGTCTTTTCGTATATATAAGTGATACAGTGGAAAATAAGCTAGTAACTGTGAGTATCAAATGGTAGTCACATGGACGATGGAGTGACAATTCAGTGGTAGTCATAGGGACAACCATGAAGTAGTCATATTGACTACATGTAATACTTCACAATGGATTATTACAGGACAGGAACGAAATATCGCCTCAATAATTACTCACATAATAATAATTACTCACAATATGGGAAATCAACTTTGCCCGCAGCTTAATATCGACGGAGATGCCTGCCAGGGAAAGAAACGACCCCAGAAGTATATCTCAACCATACAGCATTGTTTGAATTAATAGTTCGTTTCGCTAGACCACATAAGAGGACAATAATACAGATTCTACATTATACATATACAATCTAACAGACATAATTTGATTACATTGGTGTAATAAATAATCTGGATCGAAGTATGCCTGATGTCTGGCACGAGCAATGTGTGTTTTAGTAAACATATAAAGTGGCAGTGGCTCAGAAACATCAATAACTAAACATCCTGTGAGACGTGCACCTCCATAGATATGTACATAAATAAAAGTATACATACATCAATAGAAATATAAAATGTTCTACACCTCTGCCTATCTATACATATATACGTAGACCTATACATGTCTGGGCTACTCATCAGCCTCTGGTGACCAGCTAATCCGCGTTTCGTACACGACAAATATGTCACGACCACAGGGAAACGGTTACATACAAAAGCGAAAGGACGTACAAAAAGTACCATTTGACACAACAGCTCTCAGTGTGTGTCTGTGTGTGTGTGCGTGTGTGGCTTAGCGGAATCTATATAAAAGGTATTTGTCATCATGTGTAGACGAATGCACTAAAGCTCCGCTTTCCAAAGGTCACGACGCTTTCACGCTGTTTTTCTCAAACCAATCAATTAAACGAAGACTCAGCAAAAATTGCCTCAATTGTTGATTATGTTTTATTCAGGCTGTAGTTTTCCGGCGAAATATGGAATATAAATCGATCTTCCTGTGAGGCATTAGGAGCTGAAGACGTCGGCAAAAGGTTTTTCATAACGTTCTTATGTTAGTAGGCGAACAACAACAACAACAACAACAACAACACACACATACACACACACACACACAAACACACACGTTACATATGTATAATCAGGTAATATGTATATTACCTGAACATTTCTCAGGTAATACGTCTATTGCTAACTGAGATTTAATACAGATTACCTGGAAATTTCAGGTAATATACATATGAACTGATTATACAGATTAACTGTAATTTATTTATATATCAGGTATCGTTGATGTCCAAATATCGTGTGCACTTTCCTGTTAGATCTTCCTGCAAAATTGTTAGCTGTATATTGTATCTGGTTATATAATGGGTCTTGTCAGTCTAATTAATACATATCGATTACATCGTATAAACACATTTACCTGACCGCTAAATATTTGTTTTGAGAAGTTTCTATTTGTTTATATTCAGATTACCAAAAGCGATAACCGGGATATTTATTGAGACAATCGGAGGGATGCCGATACCAAACAATTGGCTGACATTTTCAAGTCAACCTCTTTCATACTAGTTATGTAAGCATGCACACATAAACATGGTTTCATCTTAGATGTTGTCATCTACCGTGAAGCTGGTAATTTTGTCATGGGTGTACCTGTAGCATCCTTTATCTCCGAATGCTTTCTTAGAGACCATCTGTTTTAACTAAATCTGTTTCAACTTACAAATCGTTTTTCTTGCTAATCCGAAAGTCTTTTTTCTAGTATTCACTCCAGTGGATGATCATAGCTGGCGGATCGCTGTGACATAGTATCTCTAAAGACAAAAGAAAGACCAAAAGGTTTTATTTCCATAGTTCAGTAGAGAGATACTTGTATCAGAACTGGTTCATATATTTACTAAAAACGCTCATTATCATTATCGTAATCATTTCTTTTGTAAGAATATATCAACTAAAAGCAATAGATTTTACTATGCTACAGTATCAAAGCGTACAATACTCTTGTATTCTCACTATAGATATATTTCACGTTTTACAGAGGCTGTTTTGAGGCAGTGGCTGAGGGCACACAAATGTTTGTTATACAAATAGATATGATCTTCGGCCTACGTGACCAGTCAAAGAGTGTTAGAATGTTGTAATCAGCCTAGTTACAAAGATAGTTAACCTTTCAGTGTTTTCAAAGATCTATAAAAGCTATTAATAGTGTGTGTGTGTGTGTGTGTGTGAGGAAAATGTATTTTGGTGTATTAACTGCATTATAAATATCTAAGACTTTACATTTTTAGACTTTTCATTACGCCTGTATACTTACCCGAGCTGTCAAAACAAAAGTAGTTGCAAAGATACTTCGACAGGAAACTGATTTTAATCGGTGTAATTAGTGCCAGGAGCATGATGTTTATGAACTAGTTAGTGAACCATCACTAGAGGCATACTGAAGGTCCCTCAATTTCATCCATTAGAGAGGATAGTGTGGAGACGCTGAGTACCCACAGATTAGTAGACGACTATGACATTTCCCACTAATTTGAAATCATGAAAGCAAAATGACACATTATCGGTCTACATGTCACAGTGGTCACATTGAGGGTGCGTGAGTTCACCCCAAGAACACCAGCCAACAAGGGGACAGTCATGATGTACAAACTGCCTGAGATTCAAGTTCTACCCATTATGAGACAACCCGCTTCACGCCTTCTGAAATCAGTTCTTTCAAAGCAAATTTGTATTACTTTGGTCAAGAAATCAAGAAGGAAACTATGCATAAAGTGTCTTCTTTCAATGCTAATATGCAGCTGCAGCAAGCTGTTGAAAAGTCAAGCAATCAGAAATGGAAAGTTCAGTTTAGCACTGCCATAAATGCTGATGATGCTCATACGATTGACGTGAATATAATCTATTCTGTTGCGTGAAGAATGTCCAACGCAGTGTACAGATGTGCAGTGGGACTGAAGATCATACATTGGACGAGAAAACATTGGCATAGTAGCCTTGGAAATTGAATTTGTCAGCCTTGTTCGCACCCTACTCTAAGATAGTAAAGTTCTGAACATAATGGACTTAAAGTCAGTCTACTCTGATATTATTCGGAATAATGGTGTGCACAGCATATAGCCAACTATACATATTACCAAAGAGAAGATAGCATCTGATATTAACGATATTCACTTCATGAAAGTGAAACGCCGCAATGAACAGACCGAGTATTTTACACTGCAGTGCAATATGCAACTATGGAAAATGCAATGGCAAGAACAACTGAAAGTATCATTCGACAGTTGTTTGACAGTGCCCTTTGAAGGAGAACTCAACACGGATGATCCTGAAAAGCATGTACCCAAATAACTGTATGCTTTCATCCGCTGGCTCCTGGAATGACCAGCCATAAGCATCACGGCAGAGATGGTACAGTCTACCACCATACATCGCGATGTTTTAGCCACCAGCTAGAACACTATGCATTGCTATAAATGAAATCGTCAGGTCACCTAAAACATCAATATGCACCATTTCGACACCACTTAGACTGAACAGAGGTTCTTGTCGTCGGCAATGCAGTGAATCAATGAACTACAAGTAAGAAGCTTCTCGAATTTCTACATGGCTTTGATCTGTCTGTAGACTACAGTCTGATCCTGAGGTTTGAGATGCAGCTGGCTAAGGGAATCATTGTATCTACGAGAGAAGAGGAAGCATATTTTCCAGCAACCATGCACAAAGGTATATTCAGCTGTGCGGTTGATAACAGTGATTTCAATGAAGATACTCCTGATGGGAAGGATACCCTCCATACCACAGCTACTACACTCTACCAACGACATGAATCTTTCACTGACCCTGACAGACATAACACAAGGAAGGTGAGGCTACATGGACAAAAAACAACAACAACAGAGAACGCTCTCTCACAAGTCTGACTGCTCCAGAATGTGTACCTTGCTGTACACCAAGAAAACAAGGTTTCATTGGTATTACCACCTTTGATAGCTTCAAGCATAAGATAATCTTTGATATCATGCAACCATACTCTATACAAGGCACAATGCGGCTACTTTCACGCAAGCTCATGTGCACCACTGAAGCTAAGGTTGCCCAGAGCATGGACAATATCCCATCAGATGACCAACTCTCTTCCATGAGACTGCATCATTTTGTTCCTGGTGTCTCAGTAGATCTAAATTTCTCAGAATCAGTAACTCCATCCAGGAATGAGATTAAACAGCACCACATACCTACATGGACTGTCTATAACTCACTCTTGGACTCAACAAAGCCTCTTACAGAAGTACATGTTCTACTTCTGATACCAGCTCCAGCTCACGAATATTAAACTCTCATCACAGGTTTGAAACAGACACAGCAGATGATGGGTCATGGGTCCTAACAATACGGTGATCGCTCTGAAAATGGCCCTTTTCGAAGCTAATCAACTTGATACGAGCAGGGATGTTTGCAAGGTCAAGTGGGTGGTGAGACTGGGCGAGATACACACGGTGATGGCTGAATTGAGAGCAGCTGGCAATGCAATAAAAACAGTGGGCCTTGTTGGTGGCCGACATATATGGAGTTCACAGTCAACAAAGAATGTGTAATTGAGGCATTTTTATGCCACCTGTACGAGCCTGGTACTGTTGTGACTTATGTGGATGATCTTAGATGGAGATTATTCACCAAGAAACAACTAGACACTCAAAAACTGCAACCGACATGAAGCTATTACCCGAGCACATTACCAGGCCAAGGTGTGGGATCAGGATCAAATAACTCACTCGCAGCTTCTAACAGCAACCGGATATGGTTGGAAGACAGACGAAGATCGACTAGTTCCCATAACAACAATAGATCTTCTGGCTCCAGCATATATTATACAACTGATCTTGCAGGTCTCAGTATCTCAGCTGTCCTGAGATGTGTACTTGTGATGCGGATCAATAATAGTGTGACGATGTCAGTCAGGAACCTCCCATGAGCATCGACGATGATGAAGATGACAGTGATCCTTCAATCTAACAAGGAACACTGACACACACATGGCTAAACATCTATTACTGGCCCACTCCCCCAACGAACCAAAGTACTGAGGGTGCGAGGGGGGACAGCCATGAATATGCATGTTGCACACTGGCTTTTGAATTGGCACTTCCTGTATGGTTCCGGCAATGGTCAAAAAAAAAAATATATATATATATATATATATATATATATATATATATATATATATATATATATATATATATATATTTATAGCAATGCTAAGTAGTGTTTCATTATCAATCAACTGAGATCTAGATTCAAATGTATTCATGAATTTACTATTCAAAGCAAGCGTATTTGAGAAAAGGTTTTCTCGGTATCAGCTCTCAGGCTGTGAAATAAGTTGCCCAAAGCTTCTTAGGCGACACCCTTTGCCTATTTAGAATATATTGATGTATATCTATAATAAAGCTGTAGAAACAAAGGAACGGTTTCGTGTATCTGTTATGACATTGTTTTAACCAAAGAAGTAACGCAACTCAATAGCATAGTGTAAACACAGAATGTCATCGTTACTGGCTTTGAGTTAATACCATTAGTAAGTATTTCGTCAGATATTTAGGATATAGGCTTCTAGCTCTCATCTCTACCAGGTACGGGTGGCCATTGAGCACAAAATGGATACGGCCACTCGTACTCGTAACCCAAACGGGATTATTTCTGACAGTCGTTTCAGCTGTTGGCTGTTGTAGTTTTATAAACGTCAGAACAATAGTCTAAAGTCTAAAGATGCTCTGCACTAAATGACTTCTCTCATAAATAAAACTCATCAAGAATTCTAGAGAATGCTGACAAAGGACTCGTTTAGGGTAACGTCCTTGTAACTCGTCGAGATCGTTCAATGGCTGACTTGGTAACGTAACGCTAACCATTTGACGTTAAGAAGTTAGTTGGCTAGTTGACCCCTGACAATGATAATGCCAGAGACATATGGCAGGGGGTTAATATCATTGATGCTTTACGGCCACTTTTGTGCACATGGTAGGCTTTTGTGCACATTATCATCATCATCATCGTCGTCGTTATTATTATTATTATTATTATTATTATTATTATTATTAGAGGATGTTTAAGCTGTTACCTCAGCGTTGCGACTGTATTCGGACAACAATCACTGTGACAATTGTTAACTTTAATTAATTTTACCTTATAAAGGCTGATATTACTTGATAGAAGGGAATGTCCAGTTATAATGATCTGATTATATCAATAAGAAGTCATAAAGTTTAACACAGTTTTATTGAGTGTATAAGATTTTAGAACAACAACAACTAGTAGTGCTGCTGTTGCTACTACTACTACTACTACTACTACTACTACTATTACTTCTACTACTACTACTACTACTAATAATAAAAATAATAATACTGTGAGACCGAATCTGAATCATACCTGTGTTCGTGAGATTTGTTTCCTTATATAATTGTCTCTTGACCACATTTCTCAGGTGTAACAAGACCCAAGGCTAAAGAACTGAACTCAAAATAAAAATAACAACAACTACTGCTATTACTACCTCTACTACTACTACTACTACTACTACTACTACTACTACTAATAATGAATACTTAATAAAGCGCCCCCATTAGCAGTAACCATTGAAATGTTCCTGGCATTGAACATCTAAATATAATGTATATAAAGATCGATGTTACTTACCTGACAGAACAATCTTGAACATGTAAGTTTTATAAATAATGCACTTTTCCTTTTCCCCGTCGACTGAGTAAACAAAAGGGAAGTTACAATAAAAATACCTACAGTAATATCTCATCTAATGACTTGAGTTTTCACGATAACTTTTTAATCAACACCGATTCACATTTATATTCAGGTTTTCTGTCACTGATAGATTTATAAGTTGTTAATAATTAATTATATTTATAAGTTGTTAATAGTTTGTAACAATTTGAGGTGATATGGTGATATTTTCGAGTACTTGCAACCATGGTAGCTGTATTATTTTGAATTCACTGAAGGCGATTAATGATACAATTAGATGTCACACATAAAGTATCCTAATCGCTAGACTCTTGTATTATCTTGTACTCTTGTTCGACATTCTAAATTCCTGCTCCAACATTAACTCTCTCACTAAACAGAAACAAAGAGTTCTGGAGCTAAATACTGTACTTATTATACCCGGTCTGGGTTATTATTACCAATTGCTATTTAGTACGTACACCGTCAAAGGATCATTAACAACATCCAGCTGCTGATAAATAAGATGATATTGTCTAAAGCCATCATACACAGGAGTCAATTATTATCTAGATCAAACACCTGACAAGTTAACATTACTTGACGCCTGTAATGTTTCTTTACTTTGGTGGAAGTTTAATATTATTAGACAACTTATTTCACAGCCGACAGCTGATACTCTTGACAGTTTCTATCAAACAGTGCGAAAAGTAATCTAAGGTTAAAGACAGGCAATTATTGTGCGGCCACTGATTTCCACAACAGTTGCGGAAATTGCCCAGACCTAAAAATTTTCAAATTTATAAGGGAGAAAAAGATACCAAATATAGTTTATATAGAGTAGCCGAGTGAAATAATCGATATACCTAGGCTTTTGCTTGCTGGCTCACTATCAATAATTCTTAAAATTCTATGGAAAATTCTGAAATCATTTATATTAATATTAAAATACAATTAATGAATTATATCATGGATCAAAAGTCCTTTGCTGCTGAAGAAATGGCTCTGATTATGATTATCACGAGTTTGGTCAACTGAATATTTAATCCATGTTATTTGATTTAGAGGTTAATTAAATCACATGCATTTTATTTAGAGTTGGTTCAATATGGTCACCATCTACTGAGCTAAACATCAGGAAAAAGAAACTCAAAGCAGGTACACCCAGACTACGAGTACTAATTACCAGGATAAAAATAAATGTGCTTGAGGCCACTCAACTCAAAGTAACAGCCACGTATGACATATCTGTAGCTCAGTTGGTGAAGGAACTTGCTAAACAAAAGTCTGGTCCAGCTCTTGATTTTGTGTAGTGACAACTTCGATTGTCAAAGCAAAGTAACCATGGTAGAAGGTGGACTGTCCAGGATAAATCCTTTGTGTTAAGTATCCTGCACTCTAGTCCACAAGCATAAGAGTTCTTTGCCAAAGTCTTCCTGTTATCATCTATGAAAACACTCTATAGAAGTCTCACGAAACTCAAGATTTATCTAGGTTTTAATAAACGTTTGTTGGACACTTTCAAAATTAAAGTTAATGTAATGGCAGACTAGTCGAAATTATGCTGTGTAGTTTTTGATGAACTAACAATAAAATAAATGATGTCATATAACTCTGAGCGTAATGAGGTGGAAGGGTTTGAAGATTTTGGAGATGTTGATCAATCTAAATATTTAGCCAATCACAGTGTTGTATTAATGTTGAGAGGTTTAGCATGTAAGTGGAAGCAACCAATTGGCTATGTTCTAACCAGCAAGTCTTGATTTGCTGAAAAATATTCTTTTGAAGTGTATTACAATTACAAGTGAATGTGGCCTTATTATCAAAGCTATAATATGTGATAACGGGTCAAATCATCAGTCAATGGTTACAAAACTAGGAGCACCTGTTAGCAAACCATATTTTATGCGCAACAACAATCGTGCCATTGTCTTCTATGATCCATCACATTTATTGAAGAATACACGCAACAATCTTAAAAGGTCAGGTTTCAAAGTTGGAGAGAGCAATGTGCTGTGGCAGCATATTGTTTCGTCTTACCGTAGTGATTCAGTGTTACCTATTAGAATGGCCACTAAGTTAACATCAGAACATGTGGATTTCCCAGTATTTAAAAATGTGTATTAGTTATGCCACTCAAGTACTAAGCTATTCTGTGGTAGCAGGCATATCAACCCGTTTTAGCCTAGGTGGATTACCAGCGGATGCAATACACACAGCTCATTTTTATAGAAAAGTTAGATCAGTTATATAGCACATTTAACAAAGTCGAAACCAATGGGGTTGCCAATCTCGAGAATTCAAATAATGTTCAACTCTGAAAAATATATTGGAATGGATCAAAACTATAAAGTCATTAGAGTCACGTAAGTTGTCATGTTTAGAAGGGTGGAAATGTCAATAAATGCACCGTTATTGTTGTGGGATAATGGCCATGTCAATTACGCTCTATAATGTATATAGAAAAATCGTTTAAACCATGACTGTGCAGGGGAGAAGGATTGACATAGGGATAACCCTGGTGCCACACAATTCAATAATGCCCTTTGACAGATCGTGGTCGATCGTATTTTGAACACAGGTGTCAGCAGGATTTTGATACATTTCTATTTAATTTGAAATGCATCGCTCCAGTCCGACACAAGGACCGTTTACACCCACCAGTTCCCTCATTTCCAAGATAAGTAATGCCACTAGATCTCTCTCTCATAGTTGTTTTTATGCCACAAACTGTGATTACAGTAGTGGAAGAAAATATGCACATTTATATAGTGAGATACATTTCTCGCAAATTACAAAACAATTGGGTGGTAAATGTGCTACAGGCTTAGTCTGTGTTTTAAATAAAGCAAACACTTTCAATGTGTTTACTGCTGCTGGTGGTCATATTGAAAGAATTGAAAGGAAGTCAGTAGATTGATAGAAACAGAATTTCATAATAATGTTGAAAATATCCTCCTCCACATGAGAAAAGTTAGATATAGACTAGTTACACTTATGTTATAAGGGCAGTTAGAATGTGATTCTTGTAAAATATTAAAGTTTGTTGTACACTCTATATTAATATCCGTCTATACCGTGTTTTACATGTGAATAATAGAGAATTCAACAGTTGCAGGGAAAAAAGAACCATACCATTTTGAAATTAAATCATTGTTGATTGATCAATGTCGATAAATTAGATATTTAACAGATTGTGCATGCACTTATCGTGCAATTATTCAGATTTGACTAAGGCGTGAAATTCTTCTCCAATTTCAGCTTTGCAAAATGTTCTACAAAGAAGTTTCGTTTTATAATGTCTGCTACTTTCAGTTGATATATTGTCATCAAAGAGTCTGAATTTATGATGATCTATGTAACATTTATATTTGTTTCATACTTGTAACTTATATTTAAATTGACGAATGCAAACTTTTTATATCTGGGTTATGTGTTCAATGATCAATACTTTCCCCAGGTTTCTGCTGCATATATTTCAATGGATCATGAACATTATGAATGTGTAGAATAATTTCATGAAAAACTAGGAATAATTGTACATTGTTGAAGACACAATATGGTAATGGTACATAAATAAACATTGTGAACACTATCTGTTAGATTTTTATGGGAGGTTTAAAGCTACCAGAGTTTCTTACACATGTATTTTAATACGCATGAATTATTATTTCTGTGTCATTCTGTACACATATAAAATATTGTAATTATTATTTTAAAATTCAAAATACATGTTCTGGACTTGTATTTAATCCTAATCAGACATTGGGTTAATTCAATTCCGGATTTGGAATTGATGAGCAATTCCAATTCTGCACTTTTGGAATTGGAATTGAAGTTTGATACCAAAACAATTAAATCCACAAATTAATTTACCATTTAATTTTTTAATTCAGAAATATTTATTCCATGACTATCCTACTTGGAATATAAACTACTCGGACTAGGTATTCCAAGTAGGTAGTCTAGTACCCACTCTGAGTGCCTACTCCAATCAGTGATTGGAGTAGGTAAAAATAAAAAGGAATTGCTAAATTTCAAATTGGAATTGATAAATTTCGAATTGGAATTGATAAATGCTATGTGTAATTGAAATTGACCAAATGGAATTGAGCGGAGTTGGAATTGACAAAAAGGAATTGAGCCCATTTCTGATCGTAATGTCTTAGTTTCTCATGTATTCTGTAACATTTTAGTGATATATGAATAACAATAATATCACATAATCAGTAAATAATATAAAACAGAACAACTCATTTGCTGAATATTTCAGGAGTACACTAACAGCTTTGTTGCTGTCGGTCTTATATATGATGACGTGTTTTATTTTTATCTCAAACTATATTCATTTCATGTGATAACATACTAAAGTGCACACATTTAACTCACTGCCATGTTTTATTTCCAGAATACATTTGCTCATTGGCTAATATATTTTTAGCCTGGTGATTAAATGAAAGAAACGTAACATGGTGTCTGAATTACATGATCATTTATAGTAATGGTCGTATAGACGCATATTTATAATAACACATCTTAGCACACCTTGCATTGTAAAAAAAGCATGCACAAAATAATTCTACACTACTTAATACATTATTTAACTCCACCAAATCCAGGAGCGCAAAACTTTCTAATTCAGTTCATACAACCAATCCACTCATTCCCTACGCTATAGATGCCAATATTACCCCTCTCCCCATTTATTTAACTTTTATCCATGAATTGATTGTCCAATGCCTGCTTGAAGATTTCCATTAGTAAATATCGGCCAAATGACATATCAATAATTAGACACTCTCTCGGAACGTTTCTTTCCCTTCCAAATACGACTGAAGTCATTAAAACATCTTACGTGACTAACCAAATATATCGACCAAACAAGGAGAAAACCATTAGTTGACTTATACAATGTTTCATCCGAACCAAGGTTGTTTATGTGTTGTGATCACTTTCGCTGGCTGTCTCTATTAATTATTATTATTATTATTTAATACATATTTGTTTCGATTGCCAATAACTATTCTATCCATTATGTTATATCATCATTATCACATTCAGATAGTCCTCAGATAGAACATTATAGTTTTAATTAGGTGCTTGCATTATTAGCTTTCACAGATCTTTGAAAAACAGCGATAAACTAACCATCTTTGTAATTAGTCTGATTACAACATTCTGACACTCTTTGCCTATACTTGTAGGCCGAGGATCAGATGCACAGAAAGCATTTCATGTCCTCCTCAGCAACTGCCCGATAACAGTCTATGTAAGAACGTGGAATGTATCGATGATGGGATTACAGGAGTATTGTACATTTTGATACTGTAGCAGAGTGGAATATATTGTTTTTTTGTTGCTATCTTCTTACAAAAGAAATGATTAACGTAATGGGTAGAAACTTTGTTTAAGTTAATAAATCTGGGTAATATTGTCTTATCTGTAGACAGCACTTTTTATTCCCGTCAATTAGTACGGCTCTTTAATTTCATTCTATGCCTTGATGTTATAATTATGTTATTCTGTCTGTTCGGAACCAAGATTGCATGCAGCTTCCTGACCATGAACAATTTTAATAAACATATATATCGGTTCTGATACAAGTATCTCTCCCTTGAACCATTTTTGGTCTTTCCTGTGTTTTTAGAGATGCCATGACCACGCGGCCACTTGGGGTGTTGTCGCAGAGACCTGCCAGCTATGATCATCCACTGGAGTGAATACTAGAAAAAGGACTTTCGGATTAGCAAGAAAAACGATTTGTAAGTTGAAACAGATTTAGTTAAAACAGATGGTCTCTAAGAAAGCATTCGGAGATAAAGGATGCTACAGGCACGCCCATGACAAAATTACCAGCTTCACGGTAGATGACAACATCTAAGATGAAACCATGTTTATGTGTGCATGCTTGCATAACTAGTATGAGAGAGGTTGACTTGAAAATGTCAGCCAATTGTTTGGTATTAGCATCCCCCCCCGATTATCGGTGCCACTACGTTGTCACCGTCTTCATCGGCTATCTTATAATGGTGCTTGAGTTTAACAACCCAGCCGACAATATGTAGAATTGCGGTGCTCTACCCTTCCAAGTAATAGGTGTAATCGAATGTGGAGAGTGAAGCGAATACAACATACTTAATGTTGACCCACTGTCTTCTTTAGAGATGGATTAAACTCGGTAAATATAACACGACTGCTCATAATCCATTGTTCAGCAATCCAGTTTACAGTGATAATGAGATATGGATCCTTATTGTAATCATCAGTCCACATGCAACTAGTTAAACTAACACGGGTCTGTGTGAGAGCTGATCGCAGTTCGATGCCAAGCCCCGTATGCTGCTGGGAGGCTATATCTGCAAGGTGCCTGCAGACAGTAGTGGGATGTGGCAACAGTGTGGCTGCATCAAGGAGGCCTGGTGCTGCGGTGCCGTTGAGTCAACAACTGGAATTTTTTTTTACTAAACCTATATTTTTTTCAAGCAACCCATACCCAACCCACAAGACGATAACCCGAACCAAACCTGACCCACAAGACGATAACCCATACCAAACCTGTGACCCGATGAAAAAGGTTTCCACCTGGACCCATGGATGGGTTCAGCTGTTAAATCAACCGTGAGGGCTCATATATATATATATATATATATATATATATATATATATATATATATATATATATATATATATATATATATAGTTCTTTTCACACATCAAGACATCCAGAATAGAGGATTTGTTCGCCTACTGATATAAGAACGTCATTAAAAACTCCGAGCCTCACAGGAAGACTGATTTATATTCCATAAAACCACAATTATTTTGCCGGAAAAAGTTTGTAGCCTAGCTTGAAGAAAGAAAAAAAAAACGTCGTTATTAATGTGAATTGCGATATACAGCTGAAAACACGGTGACCTTTGGAAAAGGGAGCCTAATGCATTGGTCTACACATAACAAATACCTTTTATATAGTTTTATACAGAGTCTCACACACACACACACACACACACACACACACACACACACACACACACACACACACACACACACACACACACACACACACACACACACACAAACACACTTGTCATATCTCCTTGTCATATCATCGTGATACATTCAAGAAAAGTTGATCTAGAGCTATATATTCCGTGCACTATTTGCGTCTTTGGAGGCACGCCGTTTAGATGTTTGGCCTGGTTATCCAGCATTTAAATGACTGTAGCAGACACAGTACGCTCTTAAAGCATGTACTCCTGACTCAGGAATAGAAACACTGCATCGAATCTCGAGCGGTGACATTGGACAGAGCTCGCGTGGTTGGTGTGTTTTATATAACAACTTATATAATTCACCTTGGTTGTATGTGGGAATAGAATTATGTTTCCTAGGTCCAGTTATGTCCAGTTTTTACTATGACATTCAAGATTAGCTCTAATCTGCTTGTCATAAATAACATTTAAGAACTACAATAGTTAGAATAGCATAAATTAAGTCAGGTTTGAAAATGATAACATAGTTCAAACAGTATCGAAGCTATGACGCGCTAATACGGTCTGCTTCAGCGCAGATGTCAGTCTTTTAATAGCAATTAAGCTAAATAGTTTTAATAGTAGTCGCTTCGTGACGCCTGCCCGTTGTAAAAACTGATCTTTGAAGACGGTAACAATTGGGTTATATGGTTTATATAGTATTGCTTTGAAGAAAGATAAAGCAAGTGAAAAATAACTATAAATAGGGCTGCTTAGATAATTAAGCTAAACATTCTCACTATTGCCGTGATCTGACTTGGGTGTTTTACACCCAAACTCCACGGCTGTAGGTGATTCGTATTTTGATTTTGCTTGGCGGCTTAGGGACTGGTGAGACATTACACATGTCTCAGCAAGAAAAGTCGCCACTCTGGATTCAGTCCCCTGAAGAAACGTCCAGAGTTTGAATTCACGGTTCGAGATTCTCTGTGCCTGTGCCTTATTATACACAGCTAAAACACACACACGCACGCACGCACAAACACACTTGTCATATCTCCTTGTCATATCATCGTGATACAGTATCAACAAAAGACCAGAATTAGATGGTTATTATGTCATTGTTGATGTAGACTTTCTGAATGCTTACACTGTTTCATGTATCATTTTATAAAGATGTATTAATAGTATATATATATATATATATATATATATATATATATATATATATATATATATATATATATATATATATATATGTGTGTATATATATATATATATATATATTGTCTGTCTGTTGGTCTGTCTGTCTGTCTGTCTATCTATATCTATCTACCAACCACCTATCTATCTATCTATCTATCTATCTATCTATCTATCTATCTATCTAACTATCTAACTATCTGTGTATCTACCCACCCACATACATATTTACCTATATCATTCTTCAGCGACGCTACGACTGTTCAATTATTAAGGCATCGTACTGGGAACTTTCAGGTTGTGTGCTTCAATCTGTTTCATATATGTTTTATGGAATATTTTGTTATCAGTCGTTCTCAAGTCAGTTTCGACATCATGCTGGGATCGAACCTGTGACCCTTGACATCAAATGCCGGGCACGTAAAACATACTACAGTAAACCCTCGTTTTTCGATCTTAATTTTCCCATAAGAAATAATGAAAAACCATTTACTCCGTTCCGGGCCCCGAAAAATAATCAACTTAAAAATTAATTTCCGTTGAATTACTGAAGGTTCTAAGTGTTGGAAACGTTAAATGATAAGTTAAGAATAAAATAAAATAAACACACAGTAAATTTATTATAAAATCATCCTGAAAAAGACAGATTATTGAAGTTTAATGAAATAGTGAACATCAACAATGGCTGGAGCAACGAACTGGCATACTGGAGGTTAAAGCGGGTTAGAGTTTGGAGGAGAATCCTCGCCAGAGGAGGGAGGCTCGTCTGCTTCCTGTTCCTCGAGTTGCCACCTCAACCAAGTATTATCTATGGGTGTCAAAGCCAATCCGCCACTATTTTTGCGCTTTTTCGCAGTACTTTCGCTGTGTCGTGACAAAACTACAGCGAGCCAGATTTACTAAAGAAAGACACAAACGACCTAATTTGAGACACAGGACTTTTAAACACTTTCTTTTCAACTTTTTTCTTTCTCTTTATCACTAGTATCTCTACTGATACAATTTGAAATTATGGCTCTGTCGTCAGTTCAACAACCTCTGGCTCTACACTTGGCTCTGACTCGCACACTTTAGGCTCAAACGTACGCCTCACAACGAACCTATTCATGGATATCTGTTTCTGTCTCCTTTTGAGGATATCCCTGAAATGCGAAATCACATTCTGATTAAACAAATTTGTTAATCGGACGGCCACTACTTTGTCAGGGAGATATTTTTCAACGTAGGCCGATACACTTTCCCACGATTTTAACATCTCATTTATAATACTAGAGGGCGGGTTCGAATCCCCCAAAGTCCCGTTCTAGGACACAGTCAGCCCACAGTTTCGTCCATGCGGAGTTAAGGCATCACATGCTGACCCCCAGGCCTTGTCAATTATCTTGAGGCAGGCTATATTGTGGAAGTGGTCCTTCCAGAACTCTTTGAGGGTTAGATTCATTGGCCCCGTCACCTCGAAACAACGTTCGAACAGGCCCTTCGTATACAGCTTCTTAAAGTTTTAGATGACCTGCAGATCCATGAGCTAGAGTGGTGACAGAAACTCGAACTTGATGAACTTGTAGTCAGGAAGCAGGTCATCTTCGAGGCCTGAAGGATGAGCTGAGGCGTTATCCATAAGGCTCTGAGCAGCAGATTATTGTCCTGCAGATATCTCCTGACTGAGGGCCCAAATTCATTGGCTACCCAGTCAATGAAGAGGTTACGGGTAATCCAGGCCTTGCTGTTGAACCTCCACATGACGGTGAGTTGAGACTTCTGGATGTTACACTTCTTGAAGGCCAGAGGATTTTTCGAGTGGTAGACGAATAGAGGTTTGATCTTGAAATCGCCACTTGCTTTGGCGCAGAAGAGGAGGGTAATTCGGTCTTTCATGGGCTTATAGCCAGGCAATGCCTTCTCCTCTGTCGTGATGTAAGTCCTCTTGGGCATCTTCTCGCAGATGATCGGTTCGTTGATCGTATCACCTTGCATCTGCTTTTCGTTTCTCCATACGAGAAGCAGCTTTTCTACATTGTCAATTATAGGTGGACGATTCTTTGATTGGTCAACAGCAACAATCTTATCCTTCTGCTTGGGGATGGTGCATATAGTCGAGAATGACTTGCGATAAAGATCGGTAACACTCACACCTCGATGTGTGTAAATTAAAAAAATATTATATATATAAATATATATAAAGTTTTTTTGAATGAATTATTATTTTGTGTCTTTTCAGATCACGCAATATTCTGGCACGTAATATGATACTGTAGTCTTATTTTGTCATAACTACATTATGAAATATTGAATAAAATTAGTACGCAAGATTTATTCAATACAATTATATCTATACGATTTTCTAATCGCATACACAGTCTATGGATACAAACTCAGCATGGTACAATCTCAGCACGGACCGGTCCGTGCTGACTTTGTTTCGCCCATGCGGAGTTACGAGAATACAAACTCAGCACGGCTACAAACTGGGACCGTGATTCTGGGCTGGATCACTAACACCCGACCCGCACCGTTCAAATTTGGCCATACATGTACTCGCTTAAATATCGCTCGCTATTCGATATGATGCTCGTTAATCGAGATTTATTATGAATTAAAAAAATTGCTCGTACTACGAGTTAATCGTTAATCAGGACTCGGGCTATTCGAGGTTTTTATATATATATATATATATATATATATATATATATATATATATATATATATATATATATAAAATATAAAATATATATCGATAGACGTCCGACTGGTCTGGTGTCGCAAGTTGTTCTTTAACCTGAGTGAAAAGTTAACCCTTTTATAGACCCTCAGCGTGTTAACAACATTGTTGAACATCGTTTGTTGACCGCGTGAGACAATGTACACCGATTCCATATGGAAGCAGTGAAGTGATTTAACTAAAATAAAAACAAAGTAGCAATACCGCACAATGGATTATTACTGGACTAGAACGAAATATCGTCTCAAACCTGAGTAAATACTATGATTTACTCGAACCTAACAGCTTAATCCTCATACGTTTCCGTTCATCACTAAGTGAACGTTCATTCACGCCTAATTTAGCGTCCCCAAGTATATGCAGTTAGGTGTGGTGGGATCTAAATTAAAGCGCCTATCCACTTGATCTATTTGACCCATTGTCGAGAACAGCGGATTTCAGGCAGATCTCCGATACTGCGAATGACACGTCGGGATTATAATAGCTATACATTTAACAAATTTCCTATATCAGTGTAACCTAATTACTCATAATATGGGAAAAAACTCTGTCCGCAGCTTAATGCCCACGGAGACGCCTGCCGGAGTAACAAACGACTCCAGGAGTATACATCCATCAAGCAGCATTGTATGAATTAATAGGTCGTTTCGCCAGACCACATAAGAGGGCATTATAGCAAAGCTAATATATTTAAACATGTTGTGTGTATGCGTGTGTGTATGTATGTGTGTGTGTGTTATGTGTACGTGTGTGTGTGTGTGTATGTGTGTGTGTGTGTGTGTGTGTGTGTGTGTGTGTGTGTGTGTGTGTGTGTGTGTGTGTGGATAATAAACATTTATGAACATACAAAATGACGTCAACATTATTGTTCTTTTACCTCAGTAATTATTATAATAACACTTCTCTGAGGCGATGATTAAATTCAGCTCAGAGAGATATATCTTTTCTTCACTTGATTGTATTGCTGCTGGTATTGCTGGTGTTGCTATTGGTGTTGTGGTTGCTGTTCCTGGCGCGTCTGTTGCCATTGCTGATGGTCCCCGGCGGGATGATTATATCCCTTTTCACCGTCCATTTCAGGTTTTAGTCTTAAAAGGACAAAATAAATTGACCACGTATCCGGATGATGATTAAATTGTGTTGTAATTGAAAAAGTTAACATTCTAATCTTTCTCTTCAGATAGAAAACATAATGTCATCCTACACTGTTAGATGTGGTTCACTTAAATTGGTTGTAATCAATTTTAGAACGAAACTTCATCAAATTTATTTACTTTTTCGCAATTTTTGAACGAATCGATTTGATTTGCTGTCAATATAACTGTGACGTTAATTGTGGTGATGACGACGACACCGATATCAGGTACCTATTCTAAACTAATCAACTATCAGCTAAAACCAGTAAATATGAGACAGATTTATTACACGTGAATAAAACTAAAACACATCTAGAATTGATTTAATAAGTAAAAATGATGAATATGGGAAATATTTCGATAATTTTGAGAAAGTCAAGAATGTTTTATTTAATATGGTGAAAGTTAAAAATAAAATTAAAACTATATGGCTCCTTATTGCGAAATGCTTAAAATAGTGTCAAGAAATTAAAATATATCAGATGTTTTAAACACCAGTAAATGTATATAACTGGAGGTGAAACTCGTAGAGCAGTAAATGTTAATATATCATATTCCGTAGATTTTTGAAAATTTAATTCGACTCGAAATAAAATATTTAAAATATAACAAAGAACATTAATTAAAAATTCAACCTTGGCTCCAAACAGTCGGTCGTTAGGGCGCTGCGCTGGAAGCCTACCAGTTGTAGGTTCGAATATGGCTCGTGGCTGTGGTATTTATTTCCGTTGCAAAACAGCCTCGTTTGACCAGCGCAGGAGATAAACAACTCGAATAAACTGGGATTTTTTAATATTTTTTATCCTAAGCTTTTTACCGAATAAAACCCTCGGTCTTTATAAAACCAGAAGAATGTCAGGAAGTAAACACCGTACGAGTCTTATTATCCGTACGTCCGGTTGTTGTTGTGTTTATTACTGCGTCTCAACCGTCAGGGGTCTCCGGGAGCGGCTAGCCGCCTGAAAGGACAATGACGAAAAGTACATCATCAGCTTACAGCATGACTGTGAATCGATATGAGATAAATATATAGCTCCGTCAGACGACTGAGAACTGATCCTATAGTGGCTGAACAACGGCGACGACCAGACACTCGTCATACACCGGTGAATAGCGATTATACCAGGTAGGTAAAGGTACACTATTTTCTTTTCTGGAATATAGACTATAAAGAACGGTGGAAATTATGGAGCTCTTATTACAGACGACCAATCCGGCATTTATTTCGTTCAGGATACGAATAACAGAAACTAAATATGTGTGCGTTTTATCTTACACCTTAGCAAGAAGAATATTTTATATAATTTCTAAATAAGTGTTTGTACAAACATTACGGGAATAGGGTGTTTTAATATCTCTATCTGTTTGATTTTGCGGCTCAAAATGGCCGAGAAAAGGCCGAGAGAAGTGTTATCTGTCATTTCAAACAAGCTGTCGGGGAATTCTAAACCAGTATCGAGCTTCGTTTATTTACCACACGGAGGCGCAATGATAGCGATTTAATTAAGTAAGTTGTTAAAAATTGTTGGAAGGAAATCTGTTTATCTCAGCGAAAAAGACCTTCTGTTGGCACAGTGGTTAGAGATCTGCGTTGCAAGCCCTCAGATTGTCAGTTCGAATCCGGATCATAACTGCGTTTGTAAAATGTCGCAGTTGTGACGAGCGCTGACGATAAACATTTCATTTGAATATGAAACAGATAAATCGTTGGAGTAGTTTCAGCTGCTACTCAAAGATACACGAAGTATATCAACATGAGAATAAAAAAATCATTTAATTAGATAAATTAAATAAATCAGCTTATTTCTGTCGTCTGAGTTGTTGTCCTTGTAGACAATGGCAATAAACCTGACAATTATATCGTTTCCAGCGGCGGCGTGTAGCCATCTTATAGAATGAAACACCCTCGGTTACATGTCCCAGGCGTGATCAGGTCTGAGGGTAAATAAACTACTGGCTAGCTAGCTGGCTGGCTGGCTCGCTCACTCATTTATTTACTCACTCACGATTCACTGGCAAACTATGAATCTGGAACTGCCACGGGCAGCTGTATTGTCCCCAAACAAGTGGACTTCTTATGGACGAAATTCAAGGACTACGACGTAAACACGAACAAAACGTCTTCTGACTACATAAACAATCAAAGAGATAATTTAATCAGGTGTGTTTTATTGTAAGGTGAACTACAAAAATAGTTAGTTAAAACCCCTTTAAGTGATTAGGAACCAGATGAATGAGACATAATTTAACTAGGTTAAGTTCAATTGACTTCAGCATTGTTTCTCCACGGGGCAAAGCTATGTTACGATGAAGCTAATACATATTTAAATGTAAAATATATTTTTGACTAGCGGTTACAAAGTCTTAATAATTCGCCATTTTCCTACATCCACAAGAAATCTTGATCCGAAAATGTTATCTTTTAAGCAGTTAGAGAGTTCAATAGTTGATGATTAACTTATTTCTCTCAATTGCTGTACAGAGTATAAGCAGCATAAATAATAATAATAATAATAATAATAA
This sequence comes from Paralvinella palmiformis, assembly GCA_025642065.1. Lineage (NCBI taxonomy): Eukaryota > Metazoa > Annelida > Polychaeta > Terebellida > Alvinellidae > Paralvinella > Paralvinella palmiformis. The sequence continues at coordinate 691,828 of JAODUP010000083.1, forward strand.
TAATAATAATAATAATAAAATATGGTGACGATGATGATAATAATAATAATAATAATAATAATAATAATAATAATAAAAGAGCACATTTAATAAAGCGCCTTTACTAAGTGCTATCAGTCACAATACGTAATGGCATAATTCAACAGTTACATGTCACATCAATGAACTGGCAAGAATAAATCGGTCTTGGGACGATATGTGAACGTAATATTATCAATAAGGAAAACTTCCGAAGGTTCTGTGTGAACAACCGTAATTAATCCTGTCAACAAATACTTGTTTTGTTATATTTGTGTGAGCGTTCAAATATTAGATCTACCTGAGTAAACAACATCATAGCTCTGTGATATGTACGATCTGGTACACCGCGAGTGAATGTAACCGAATAGATCGAGACAAGGCATACGTCACACATTTGGGCGCCTCCATGGGCTAACTGGTAGCGCGGTTGGCCATAGATCTATAGCACCTGGGTTCAAACCCTGGCCGGGCTATGTCAGAAGGGTGTTTCATCTTCCATTTCGTTTCATTACCTTTGAAGGTCATAGAGCCCATTTAGCCTACGTTGTGCATACAATTGGCCGTAAAACAGCAACATTTACTTTTTGTTACAAACAAATCATTTTTCTGATGACTAATTATTGAGATTATAAAATCAGACAGACATTAATGTTGCAGATTAATTTTTTTTAGTTATAATTATGTCATATTATGAAGTACGGGATCCTATACAATGATTGTTCTGTTTCTTTTAACTAATTACGCCTTTAGTAGATACCTGGTCTTTTGGAGATTAATACTTTTCAATTTAAAAAGGCAGCCTTTTATATGACTCCCACCACTAGCCCGTGGTGGCTAATTAAAGCTGTGAGATATATGTGGACTATCGTCTTAATATTAAGAATATCTTTGACGTTTTCTCGGTAGCTTTGAAGATTTATTGGGCTTCTAAATTAGCCCAAATAACAATCTCGGCCGTTTAATATTTGAATCATCGACACAAAAACCAAACAGTCAATTAATGCTATTTGCTGAAGTGAAACAATAACTGACAACTAATCGCTTATTCTATGTATTAATTATATCACTGAATTACATATATCCGGCTGACAGTTTACAATCGCCTAGTTTTGTAATATGTTTTACACATACGAGGAACAAAAGGCAACCAATACCAGCTAATAGTCCGCGGGAGAAATTATACTCACATTGTAGCTTCATTACAATAATTGATTACTGTGTCTCTTTAAGTTATTGGCAAGTAAATATTATTAATCTATTTCGTCTGAGATCGGTAAATAAAACGGTGGCAGCATTATAGGAATATAATTCAAATATTTATTATTCTTATTATTATTATTAATATTATTATTATTATTATTATTATTATTATTATTATTATTATTGTACATAATGGGTATTAGTAATGTTCCTCTATTTATCTGTACCTATTTCCAAAGAGTTGATTAGTGAGTAAGTGGGTGAATGAGTGTTCGGTCGAGCCTTAGCACCGGTCAGACCCGGGACATATGACCGAAGGGAGACTCGGCAACGAAACAACCCATAAAAACACTGCAATCTTGGTACGATTTGAACTTTGAAGCTAGTCTCGTGAATTGAAAAAATCTGGATATGGAAAAATCTGTCATAATTTGAATATGTTGTAGTCTTTTTTTTAACTCACAGTATATTTATAAAGGATTATCGACGTGTTTCACCTATAACTGTTTTCCTGTTTATTGAATGATCATTCAACCCCCCCCCACCACTCAGGGTGGTCACTGCTAGAGCATATTACATACTAACGTCTCTTCCATTTAAAAATTAATTCAGTGGACACGACAGCACCGTTCAACGTTGTCAGCAACCCACGATGTTGTGAGCCGAGAAATTAATCCCTGGAGAAGTTTCGACCTCTTGCTGGTATTGAACCTGTGACCCTTGGCACAAAGGGCAGCGCGCTTAACCGACGATCATCAATGATGTAACCTTCTTACAGGTTATATAAGGCGCTATATAAATCTTGTATAATAATAATAATAATAATAATAATAATAATAATAATAATAATAATAATAATAATAATAATAATAATAATAATAATAATAATAATAATAATAATAATAATAATAATAATAATAATAATAATAATATAATAATAATAATAATAATAATAATAATAATAATAATAATAATAATAATAATAATAATATTATTATTATTATTATTATTATTATAATAACATTGTAGGTGTTAGTCAAATTTCAAAAACTATGATATCATTGAAAATATTTAATTTTCTAACTATATTTATTATAATTCAATGCAATGCCGAAGGGACTTTCTTAACAAAACGTACCCCGGACATGATCTAGCGGACTGTGCTTTAACTAATCAGCGCTAAAATCTCGCGATAGGCCGATAATATGCGTGCAGCTAAATGAAAAAGTTTGCTTTCTGAATGTTCCCTCAAAAATCGGCAGTAGTCTTTCCTTGTGACTTAAACAAACTGTATAAGAAACACACTCCGCATCTGCTCTTTCTGGGCCATGTCAGGGATTCCAGGAGTTATATTCACTGGAAGTGTTATTTAGCGCTGCCTGGCGAGCAAATCATTAAACTGCGAGCTCAGCCATTATAACTTAACAATACGACAACAATTCCTTTTCACCGGTGCAATGTAAAAACGACATATGCACTGAAAAAAAGGTAAATGAAGCAACAGAATCAAAACCCATAGAACAATTTTATAATATTGTCTCAAAATGTTACATATTGTTTGACAATCTCTTTCCAGTACAGTAGCTTCTATTCTGGTACCTTTCAGAAATCTGCCTTGGGAGTGTTTAGATAAGGTAAGTATTTTTACCACTGTCAATATAAGAAACATTGCTCGCTCAGAATACATCTTTTGAGTATTTAACCGAATTAAGATAAATACTCCAGGCTGCAGTAGGTACCTCTGTTATTTATACAGTGTCAGATCGCAGACATTCAGCATCTGGTTTCAAACAAATTTGAGGCTATTTTGATGCGTGTTTCATCTTTCACTTCTATTATTTGGTTTTGGAGGTCACTTGGTCCATTTAGCTTTCATGAGCAACAATTACACGCACCCACACAGAAGCAAGCACATATACACAAATACGCACGCACGCACGCACACACGTACA
>JAODUP010000083.1:700000-738095 GCA_025642065.1 Paralvinella palmiformis
ATATATATATATATATATATATATATATATATATATATATATATATAGGTTTCGTTTAGTTTCATATATATGAGAAGGTAGCCATATTATTTTATTTGTTGACACTATAAATTAGTTCATATGTGGAACAACTATCAACGAAGAAACTTATTGCGAAACTTTGCTGAAATAGGAGTTAACGCTGTATAGGAATACTACACCAGCAATATATTTAAAACTGACGATGTTAAGGGTAAGTATGATAAACGCTGGCCACTGGAAATGGCAACTAAAACATGTGACATTCCACTCGCCGCATCTTGTGATCTGAGAAAACAATTTGATCTGGAATCTACTGCCACGTAGACGACTATCTGAACATTTGTGGTAAGAAGAAAGGATACTAAATGTGTGGATGATGAATTCGTTTTAGAATTTCTGTATAATAATCTCGGTGAAGACCTGGAAGGTGACTTGGATGCAATTCCAAACACTCCGCAGTCTACACCAGGTATGTATCAGCCAAACAGGCCAACTACAGCACTGATAACCGGAGCAGCACTGAATCAGGATTTGAAAGTCTGGAACAAGCACGAGGCCTAAACATATCCATACAGAAGCATGTGTTATGTCAAAAAACAAACCAACAAGCTTTTCTCATTACATGGAATATATATATATATATATATATATATATATATATATATGTGTGTATGATTTATATACTGTGCTATGTCTTGGTTTCAGACATTGCTTAATTATTTGTTTATGTTGAAAATACGTTGTGTTTTATTATAAAACATGCTATTATAAAATAACCTCCTTAGATGTTTTGATTTTGTGGGAGCTTATAGGGATAGTCCACCTTCTTTTAAAATTTTCAGGACTAATACACCTATGTTTAAAAATATCGTAAATGATGATAATGTGTAAACGATCACCGACACATTAAATAATCCAGTTCAAAGTGCTGATTAATTGACCTTTAATGGCCTCTGGGCGCCGCCATTTTGAAGGTAGAGAAAGACGGGAAGCTTTTGAATACTGACGTCACTTGAGCGTATCCAGTTGACCTAAGAATTATTCCAGAACTAAACGGCATTTTATTGTTACAATTATGTCATAAATGACATACAATCATATCAGTTTGAGCCAGAAGGAACCTGACAAGTGGAAGATGATTAACAATGACTCAGATATTAACGTTCTGTGAGAAACTATAATCCACGTCAGTCTAGAGAGCGCCCATGTGACATCAGAGCATTTCAGTTGCTCCTTCTCGCCTTCGAATCTGGCTTCCGGTGCACCCGTAATGATGGCCCTCCAGTAATTTGGATTATTTCCCTATATTTATTATATCAGGTATATTTTCTGAGGGTGGACTGTCCCTTTAATGTTATTATTATAATAAGTCACTAATTTTAGTGTGACATGGTAATAATCTTACTCATGGTTGTTGTTAAAAGTTTAGTTAGAATTTGTCACTATTCAGTATGAAATATATTTTCGTGGATTATTTAATGTTTCTTTTGTGTGTAATATTTACATCTTAATCTTGTTATGATGGTTTAATGCGATAAATCTTAGATATATATTATAATTGGGTGTCAAATGAAAGATTTACCATTAAGTAGCAACGTCGGACAAATAATGTAAAAATAAGCATGACCCCCCCTCCCACATAAAAAAGAGTAAGTTGCCAAACATCTGGAGCTGTTACGCTTACCGGGCGCCAAAAGTACCCCGGATGAGTCTTAACAATAATGCCCGGTGTCTAGGGGTCCACATAATAGACTTTTTGGTTGTCTAGTACCTTCTAAGTTATTTATGTGCATATGATTTAAAACTGGCTAAGACATGTCAATATAGTGAAATATTGGAGGAAGACTTGCGGAATAAATAAAAAAAACAATTAAAAGAAATACCGGAAATTAATTATTTCTTAGTTAAAGTGCAGAGTAATTTCATGATTATTTGAATTGTTCAAGTTAAGTTCAATTTAATTTTTGTTTAAATCCCATGTTTTAATTAGGTTGCCTAGGTATGTTAAGGTTGAGGAAGCAGTGGTTTATCATTTACTAGCCTTGGATTCTGACATCTCATTGTATTATATTTATGCGAATATTGTTATCTGTCAGGTTTGATGTGAAACTGTTTCAAAGATATATCGAATCAATCTTTGTATGTATATTTACCAGTTATCAGAGTTTAATTGTGTTCGTCAAAGTCAAAAGAATTTCAGTGAAGCTATCTAGAAAAAGCATGACGTGCTCAATAGTTCATTCATTCATTCATTCATCTGTCCGTCCGTCCGTCCGTCCGTCCGTCCGTCCGTTCGTCCATCCATCCATCCATCCATCCATCCATCCATCCTTTTATCCATCCATCCATTCACATAGTCATCATCGATTCAGATGTATATATTAATTAACTGAATTCCTTTTGTTGATATCATAACGTTGTAGTAAATGACCAGGTACTTCACTTCTGTCTGATAGCATAGTGGTTAGAGTTGCGACGCAAAGCTTCAGGTTAAGGATTCGTATCCGGTTTATATCGTTATTCGTGTTTGTTTCCTCAGTCGCCTTAGTTGTTAAAACAAACACAAATACGCGCCAGAAAACCGAATTAAGGAGCTTCTACTTTCAGATTAAGTAAAAGTACATGTACGAGTACAACATATACGTGTATATGTACGAGATCAGTTCAGATGTATTCTAATTGTATGTTTAAGTCGGAAGCGATATCAGCATCTTCTGGATATTAAAAATTACACAAATTTAACCTTAATGCGAAATATGTAATAAGAAGGCGTATTTAATGATTGAACGAGATATCTCATTGATTGTCGGGAAGTTTAATTGCAAATCAATAATCAATATCGAGAATAAAATGATCAAAAAATACAATAAAATGTTGACATCAGTTTATTTTAGGATGAATCTAATCTTGGACTTATTTACCTTTTGAAAATTATTACATGCCTGTCTATCGACACCAATTTTTGTAGGACCATTGAACTTAATGGTTCGACAACTCGTTCGAGAAACAAACATTTGGGAAGAAGTTATGTTGATTTATTGATAATAATTCGGAATCACAATAAATGATTAGGCGTTAAATAAAAACGTTAACCGTAACGATAGGCCTAATTTGGTTGTTGTTCCGTCTAGTGGATAACTAATGACATCAGATTGACTGGTAACAAAATCGATGTCTCCTGCGGCATCTCGTGTTCCTGGTCCTGTTCACCTCATACAGTGTTATACAGTGTTATAGCATTTAACAATATTGAACCTGATAAATAATAAATCGAACAACAAAATAAAACACACTTGAAGCACACCATTGAAATCCCCCCCCCCCACACACATCAGCTGGGTTGAGGGGCGTAATGCTTACTATTAGATCCATGGCATTCGCAATTACAATCATTATCTTGACCCTTTTTACACACACGCACGCGTGCGCGCCAGCGCGCGCACACACACGCTGCAGAAGAGGATAAGATTTGTATTATCAAAGACCTGATTTCATCACCATAAGTCTGGATGTAAAAAGTACTCGACCTTTGTTTATCCATGTCTCTGTTTTAATTTTAATTTTCTTCTTGATGCTTCATTTTTCGTTTAGACTGTTAGTTTTATGTTAATCTAAGCTATCATGAATTAATTCACGTTTGAGTAAAAATATTAACTCTGGATGTAGGAAGACGCCATAAAAGATTTCTTATATATGTATACTCCTGGGGGTACTTCTGTGACATTATGAAGATTGTCAAACAAGTGTAAACAAGTGAAGCTTTAGCATAGATTTAAAGTTATTTAATTTGTCGGTGCTTCTGATATGAAGTGGGAGATCGTTCACATCCGTTGGGCAAAGTGAGAAAATGCTCTGTCTCAAGCCATTTTTAATTTGGAACGAGGAATAGTCAGCAGAGGTGAGTGAGACGAGCTTAGTTGGCGTTGGGGTATATATATATGTGTCCAATAGTAGTGTTAGATAGTCCGGTGCTTTAAATGTTAGAAGGAGATCCTTAAATATAATCCTGTGTCTGACTGGAAGCCAATCGAGTGCTCTGAGTACGGGGGGTAATACGGTCTCTCTTTCTAGCTTTAGTTACAAGTCGAGGTGCCATATTTGGTACTCATTGGAGTTTGGCTAGAGATGTTTCTGTTATGCCAACTAGCAGGGCATTGCAGTAGTTCAACCGGCTACTGATAAAAGCGTGTACAAGTGTGACGGCAGACTCTTTCGGAAGACAATTTCAGATGGATGGAATATTGCGGAGGTGGAAATAAGCAGCCTTACAAATGTGCTTAACAAAGTTATCCATGGTGAGTGATTGGTCAAACATAGCTCAAAGATTGCGTACTGATAGTGTCGGAGCAATGGGAGCTCCTCCAACCACGACCTGTGTTAGAGAGTGAATGGATCTGTGTAATTTGGATGCTAATATGAGTACCTCAGTCTTATCATCATTATGTTTTAGCTTGTTTTCGACCATCCAGATACGTATACACACACACACACACACCCCCCCCAGAGTATTTATTTTATTAAATGTTCACATTGTTTAAAAAAATATATACAAATGTAATAATATCGGTGAGGCAAAACGGAAAAATACATCTTTCAATCACCGACATCCATAATATATAATTTAAAGGAAAAATTATCATTAGCCTAAAACAGCACGAGAAAGAGACCTCCCCCCGAGATGCTTCATTAATGTAAAATGTGGCAGGTGGCAAGTAATCCTTCTTCTTAATGCATGCACAGTGTGATAGCTAGGAATAATCCCGCCTCTATTAGGAAAGTCTTAATGCATTAGGTATTTCTGTACATAACAACAACGCACCTGTCTCTATTCTATACCCGTCCACCCATCTGTCTATTTGTCTGTGTTATCTTCCAATAAGTGTGTGTGCTTCAGTACGTATGTATGTGCGTTGCATGCGTGTGTGTGTGTGCGTTTGTACCTGTCACATTAAGATTATATTTAAATTGTACTAACGGATTAATGTTAATATTGTATGCAAATATTAAAACACAGGTAACATATCGGTGTGCCTAATTCTGGTTTCGATCACTAAAGTAGGGGCCGAATTGTAATAACAAATATATAACCCACAACACCATACACGTTAAATATTGAATATAATAAATGACTGATGATCAGATCTTTGAGAAAAGGATAATTGTTGAATATTTATTACAAAACATTCATTTACAATAAGATGGTTTTGTACTTTAAATGTAAATATATCATTTAAATGTTATTTTGGTCGTATTAGAACGATAGTGTATAAAATAAAGACTGAAATGATAGATATAATAATAATAATAATAATAATAATAATAATAATAATAATAATAATAATGATGATAATAATAATAAAAATAATAATAATAATAATGGCGGCCCTCCAGTAATTTGGATTATTTCCCTATATCTATGATATCAGGTATATTTCATGATTATTATTGTGGAATTTTTTGTTACTGTTCTAAGTATTACATATTTTCTGAGGGTGGAGTGTCCCTTTGAATGCGATAAATGATACAAAGGTGATAAATGGCATAAGTTTGATAAATGACATATTTGTGATAAATGACATATTTGTGATAAATGACATATTTGTGATAAATGACATATTTGTGATAAATGACATATTTGTGATAAATGGCATATTTGTGATAAATGACATATTTGTGATAAATGGCATATTTGTGATAAATGACATATTTGTGATAAATGACATATTTGTGATAAATGACATATTTGTGATTAAATGGCAATGTATACGTGATAAATGGTATAACTTACTGTAAGATACACACACATACACGCACACACACACACACCTATCTAACAGTCTTTAGCGGGAATGATCCGGAATGTTTTTTAAAGGAAAAAGACAATATGGTAATTAATTTGGTCTATTACACGTATAAAGGTATTTTAATAACAATAGCTTTTAACTCGAAATTGTTCGATAACATGCGGCAGTAAGTGAAGATGAGTTGTATATGTATAACGATTAGCCTTCCCTTATGTACATCAACAACCAAACACCATGTAAAATGGCACAAGCTGTGACTTTATTTCTAAGTTTAAACTTTATTCGAATATCAACCATAAATAGGCGACTCTGCACCATGAAAGAAACAACAATAGAGAACATACATTTTTGAGATGTAATCACACACATTTTTTGTGTCAGACGAATATAGTCATAAAAACTATACATTAAAGTATTAATATAATACTGACTTATTCCAGCGAAGAGCAATCAATCTACAAAAAAATTATAGACACAATCTACAATTAATACTAGTTTCCGGGCCTAGTATCCTTTGTGGCTTAGTGCTCCCCATCCCCGGTTCTAATGGAAAAAAACCCTCCAGGGAACCTTTTTCTAATACAGAACCAATTAGCATAACTAGTTTAACTTAACCAGTTCACTGCGTGGTCTATAGCTAGAATGAACGCTTTCTCAGCGGCTACTACATTTATAACCAAACGCACGTGGCCAGCTTACAAAAACTGGTAAATACCATACTACTAATCGTGACATAAAACACCACCTCTGTATTTTGATTAAATTTTGATAAACATGGACAACACACACCCTGGAGTTAGAGAATCCTTAGAGAATGGAGCTTTATATGTGAGAACTCAAGTTGGCATAACCCTCGAGCAGACAGTGAATGCAGATGCTGCATAAAGACTAGCAAAAATTGCTTCTTTCAGCCAGTCAGCCAGCGCAAGGCAGCGGTGGATGATCACCAGAGCTGTCAGAAATTGTATTGTCGGAAGCCTACTCGACAAAGCAGGCTTCAACCGAAAGAATTTTATTTATGAACCCTGAAACCACACCGAACCACCCAAAACAATTAAAGCCCCTCTAAGCTCATTGACACAATAAAAACATCATGAATCCACTTGATCAAAACACGGATTAAATGCTCTACTGCTTCACAACTGATGCCAGCGTAACCAGTGATATAAAAAATGATCATTCTCACCAAAGACCAGGACTATATGTACATTTCACAGAGGAGAGCTTCAAGGACAAAATACGTTTGGATAAACCTATCAGCAGAAAGAAGATGAAGAACTTTGTAAGTGCTGCTGTGACAAACACAGTCACCTCAAATGACCAGAAGGTAGGCGAACTACAAGGTACCAGTGACCTATTTGGAAGGCTACTCTACATCAGCACATTGGAAAAGATTGACACTGAGAAAGTCTTCCAATATCCACTGACTCCAATCCCACTTACGCTGACCCATGTGGATTGCAGCATCAATAAAACTGACAAGGCCAAGCTTCTGCACAAGCTAGAAGGAATGGTTGAAAGTGAAAAGCCAGGAGACATTGATGTCACATTAGTTGATGCGATGTTTCAGCTACATACTGCCTCCCACATTTGGTGGTGTAGCTGAAGTACTTCTCCAGTGGTTGTGTTAGATGTCACCATGCACTGATCTTGAGTGTGACACATAGATTGCTCCAAGTATCAATGAGGCTGAGCGGATCCGACGGGGGTCAGAAGAAATAACGTTTGCTGTGACAGGTCCAGAACAAAAGCGGCCTCAGAATTGGCAAGCAGCTCTACAGTCAGATTCCTCCAAATCAGGATTCAAGTGAATGGAAGAATAACCGATATGCTAGCATACTGCAAGATCACAGCATTATTTATGAGCAAAGGAAAACAAAGGCCCCTTGACATCATGGTGAAACATGAATAATTCATCTCGGCATTTGCCATGCTCGCCAAGCACAACAAACTACCTGATGAAACGTTTTTGATAATTGAACATTTTGTATGTTGTTTGTATGGAAAACACAACATGCACAATGTTGACACTGGACCCTATGTTATATTCCAACACAGATATGCACCAAGAAAGCAGAGTGATCTACTGGGGAAGATTAAGGGTGTAAACCCAAGCAGCATGCCACACTGTTGATCTGTTCTAACTAAGAAAATCAAGAGAGCGAATTATGTTGTATCTCCGTGGAAAAATGCTGTACGACCAGATTCAGCTAGCTTATGTGGCCAAACAAACCTGCATGGTTGGATCCCGGTTGATGGAAAGTACACAATCGACTGGTTTGATGGTGAACAGATGCCACACAATATCAGCTGATCCTCCGTGAAAATTATTCAGTCATGGCATCAGAAGTTTACGAAGATAATTAAATGTTCCATGGAGAGCTCTTGTACGGTTCTGATGAACTGGACGTTGACAATGCTGATTGGAGATAAGCATACAACGCAAGACGGACAAGCTTGTTGACTTATATTTTTGCCCCAAGATACACCTATGGATTCACTTTGAAATCGAAGTTTAGCAAATACAATAATCCCGACGAATGCACATTAGTCATAATTAACAAAAGACACAAAATTTAGATATATCCGCATGCTCATTCTGTATTGTTCTTCAAAAAACGTTGCTGATACAATCATGTTTTACACCTCGGTTGTAGACATCTGATTATCATGATTATATCGGCATGATATAAAAAATACTCATCAGTAATATTTCCCTTTGGTGACATCAGGGAATCACGTGATATTGTAATAAAGTAAATACCAATCAATTCATTATATATGCCAGGAGTCTGAGAAATAGTAATATTTATTAACAACAGCCATGTGTACTCTTGTATTTATTACTCTGTAGAATCTAAGTTGATTTGGAATTTTTTCATGTGCGTAAAATAAGAATAATACCTGTTGATTATGATATGCTTTATATGTATACCTCATGAAAACGTCAGGACAGGACCAAGTAAGTAAAACTTAGACAATGATAACCATACACATATGTAAAAGTATGGTTAATCATTGAAATCAGGCTACAGTAGTTTTGTGAGGTCAAATAAAAACATGAATAGTTCATAGAATCCAGCCAATGATAAGCTTTCACCTGGTATCTTATTAGTGGACGCAGCCATCGTTACCCCAGTCAAGTTCTTACTTTATAAGGTTCACTTGAAAATTTACGCAGCGAAATGCTCACAGGCAAAATTGAACACGCGATTTGTGAAAAACAGACCAAGTGAAGTTCTAGCAGACTAGCATAGTCGCATTCCACAGACATTTTTACCCTAGAATCAACTATTATACCATTTGGCAAACAAAACACAAGTGAAACCTGGTGGGCTCTCTAGTGACTTTGATCAAATTTATACTTGTTATTTAACCAGATTCTATGTTTTCAATATTGCTCACTCTGACAACTGCATTCGCACTTTTGGTAATAGAACAGTTTTGTCCACAATTTCCAGATCATTGTGTGGTAAACGGGCAATGATAGGAACGTGATATCACTGATTGAAAACTTAGCACTTACGATAAGACACTTTACAAAAAGAAGAGGAAGAGTACTGATAAAACTAAGGCTGAGAAACATTTTGGTTACCCGCTGGTTAATGGAGTTTTACTTGTAACAATATTTCTATTTCCTGGCAAGCCTTCAAATGATATTTTGAAACTGAAAGTAATATATATCAAATTTTGATAATTCATTGTTTTTTCACCCAAGCAAAATGTAAAGAAAACTGAGAATCTTCACATTAAGGTAGGATCCAGTTATAAAATTTCTTCCATATCTGTAAGACATCTAGAGCTTATATTAGATAATACCCTAGGAATGGAGAAGCAGGTGAATTCTATATGTAAGTCCTGTTATTTTCAACTGAAGACATATAGACTTATTTGTAAGTACATAAATGATGAGACATGCAAGACTTTAGTCCAAGCCCTTATTATTTCTTGACTGGACTATGGCAATGCATTGGTATATAATATCCCCCTCTCTCTGACAAAGCGTCTTCAGTCCGGTGACATGCGCTCGCAAAGGGGAACATATAACACCAGTTTTGTTCCAGATCAGATCAGATGTTCCAGATGAGATCAGATGTTTCAGATCATTGTATCAGATGTTTCAGATCATTGTACAAGATCCTGTTTCTTACGTTCTAAGTACTGAATGGAACAGGACCAGTGTATCTAAGCGATCTAATCGAAACATATATACCAGTGAAAATGCTCCGATCTGAGTCCTATTCACTTTCGAGGCACCAAGAAGCCATACAACAAAATACGGAGAGAGAACCTTTCGAGCACCAACCGGCAGGTTGTGGAACGAGTTGCCAAACCACATAAAACCCACAGCAAGTAGAGACATATTTTGTAAGGTTCTTAAAACCAATTTATTTAAATTAGCGTATTTATAATATTAAACTAGTTTATTATATATGAAATGTATTTGATCTATATGAGCTCAGAATATGTTTTAATTGTGTTTTAAATGTTAAGCGCCTTAGAGCAATTTCAGTTGAATAAGGGGCTATATAAAATATTATTATTATTATATTATTATTATACCAGTGTAGACTCTTTAAGATTGGAGTTATTCGATAATGCTTTTACGTTCCCGTGATAAATCTGACTGATATATTTTCTACTCGCTGGAGTTTATGCAACAGAATCATGGGTCAGCGCTTTTCTAATGGACGAAATCTTTCTCAGATAGTAATAAGCAGTAGAACAGACATCTTGGACATGATTTCCCGTAGTTAAGAGACAATTTAAAAAACTCCAGATAGCAGACCGTCAAGGCAAGGCTGATAACAACAGTTTCCGTCTGAATGTGTTCAACCTTAATGTTTTGACGAATGAATGGTGATGATAGTATGATTAATTATGTTTTATTACCGTTCTTAGAAATGATACTCAATATATTAACTTTTGACCCAGTACGTAGGGTATACATGGAGACAAAAAGAGGGCCAGGTACGGACGGTAATACGCCAAAAGGAAGATGGGCTGGGGTTGAGTGTATAATTGATCATCACTTTAAGGGTGCGATCTGTTAAATATGATCTGACCCATGTTACAGGTGCTCTCCCTGTACCCAATCTAGTCCGCATTAAAATGGGTTCCTTGACATAACCTGGGAAATTCCCTTCGAAAGTCGACTTATTTACAATATTGGTAATAAAAAGGACAAAAAAAACCCGGATATTTTCCTTCACTGACCATGTAAGTCATGTAACAAGAATCCAGGACAGAATCTCACATGACAAAATCCCACGGTACAAAATCTACCCGAACATAATCCCACAGGACAAAATACCAGAGGACATAACCCCAAAAAGTGAAAAGAGGGACAAAATCCCACACAAAAGGCATAATAAAATTTAAATCCTTTTTTTCTTTATTTAATATACCCAATAAAATTAAATGGTTGGATGGCTATGTCCAATAAGATGCGTAAATCGATTGTTCCAGTTCTCACACTGGTTGTTGGTGCGTGGCTCACCAATCAGAGTAGCCTCTTGGGCAGTCTATACAGCTGGTGGAAAAATGGAGGAATCTTCTTGACCCTAATGCCAATCTGGCCACGATCTGATCGAACACGTCGATAGCTTCCTGTAACATATGTCTTATCAAAGAAGGATAATAGTTAAGTTGCACTATCCGGGGTGTTCTCATGCAGGTGTGCCATACCAGCTAGAATGTCCTCAGTAGATAGAAATAACACTGCATCAAGCTGACTACAGAAAAACTTGAACTCCTCATCTGTGGAGTACCGTGGTGCAAGTCCGAGTTCCTGGATCTTCCGCCAGGTAGCCTGTGTAATATGGTAGAAGCACCCTTGTATGGTGATGGCTGGACCCAGGACTGTTTGTAAGGCCTTGATTACACCTTGTTCGAAGCCATCGACATCAACGCAGCGGCGAAGACAATAATACGGGCATTGGTGTTTGGATCATTGTCAAATATTAGGAAGGGCTCAGTTTCATCTTGTACAGTCTGAGCCCATTCACCATCTTGTTGGAAGTCGCCCACTCCTCACTATAGTTCTACGTATCATCCTCTTGACAGTTATTTGCTTGCCCAGGCGTAATTTACCATCATCGGGAAAATCAGCGAGCGTCTGGGCAAGGAGGTGACCTGGTTTTTCTATCTGGTCTGTGCAGCTAAAGACTTTAGGTTTGCCTTGACCTTGGTCACTCAAACACTAGCTGTGCCAGTGTAATGATTGTGGGAAGCATTAGAAACCGGTGTATCCAGGGCCAGAGATGTCTTCAGACTTCACTTGCAGTGGATTGAACGGCATTGCACAAAATGACCACCATATGTGCTTCTTCCTAGTATATGTTTGTGTGTACATATAATCATCTAGCAAACTGTTCTGACCACTCTTGTTACTGTGTATGACTTCAATGGTTGCATCTAATGTTAACTAAATATTCACATGATTCCAAGCCTTTTATTGATTATTATGATCTGATCCCATATCATCTTTCAAGCAGATAATTGTATCCAAGCTGATATCTTAATTGCAGATAATTACTCTTAGATTAGCTCTAGCAGGCTCAGTTCGTTGATGACATTAAGTTTTGCTGTAATTGGAACCCAGTGAAATATACATTGCAATTGCAGTTTTTCTTCACTGTAGGGCATAAGACTATGGTGTGGCTTTTAAATGATGCCTGTTTGTAAATAAAAATACGTATCATCTTATCATATTGTGACAATGCATCATCCAAGATAGTACTCGGATTTGTAAGCTGTTCACTGCCATTAATTGCATCAGATAGCATTCCAGAGTCAATGGCTTTAAACCTACGGTAGATAATAATCCTTTGAGAGGGGCGAGACTTGTACATATTAATATCAACCTGTATGACAGCATGGTCCGAGAATATGGAATGTAGAGAAAAAGAGCGTATGCAGAAGTCATCTCATCTGATTATAACCAAATCCAGTGTATGACCGTCTGGCTATGTGTTGTTTCTGAATTATTTTGTTTGATGTTAGCTGATCATTCAGGTGTCTCCTTCCAGTATCCATTTCAATGTTCCAGTGTATGATAAAATCCCCAGTTATCATGAAAGAGCTAGCCACCAAGACAAATTTGTCTACAAGGTTACTGGATTCCATGAAGTAATCAGAATATTTGGGTTTTCTTTTCTTTTGTTGTATAGAAGTCCAATGCTCCCAGCTTTACGACTAAACCTGGGGATAGAACTAAGTTTCTATGAATCGGGTGTAATGTGGCCCTTAGTCTTTCTGTCATCGTTTCCAGGTTTAAGACAAATTTCACTCATTGCTACCAAATCAAAATCATGCTCGAAGAAGTAATCAATCAGGAAATCAGTTTAATTTCTGGCGGATTGACATTTTATCATGCAAAGTTTAAGTGGTTGTGGTTTTTCTTCATAGGACATGGTTCGATGCGGATGTGTTTATTTATTGGGGGAGGCCATTTATGTTGAGTACGTTTAATGTTCTCTCTAACAATTATTTGAGTTCCAATCTAGAACCACTTATTACCCACAGCAGATGTTCCCCTATTTGTAGATACAGGACTTCATTTCTGATCTAGGGGCACAATGTTTTTATTTTCCCTCAGTTACAACAGCAAGTATCCCATATCTAAAATTCTCTAACACAGTTAACACTTTATAAAGTGATACACAGCTTGATACTTACCTGAGGCCGAAGCAAATTTTTAACCATATCCAGAATGAAACTTCTGTTGATACCAGACTAGTGCCTGGATAAATAGGTCATTTAAATGTCAGTGTAATTAAATAATGCCTCAAAACCTGCAGTAAATATGCATCAAAAACTGGAAAACGTGAATTTCATTCAATCAATTAAAATATCCAGATGTGATCAATACATATTCACTGAGATGATGTGCTAAACGTTCAATTCCCAGAAATGCCTTTTCACAGGAATACTTTGTGAAAATATCAGGACCTGTATTACTACTACCACTGGCTCATAGAGACGTATACACATAATCAATAGCAGGATTGCAGGATGAAAATAGGCTGTAGTAGTTTTTGTAGTAAATACCTGAAAGCCAACGTTATCCAGATATGATGTTTGGCATCAAAATATGCTGCAGTAGTTCATTTTATAAATAGAATCTCGGTGCTATTTATAGCAGATTAGAATGTGTTGCGATCCGAAGTATATTAGACCCATAGTTGGCAATTTTACCAAGGGTTTTAAATTAGCATACCGGTAAATTAGTTGGTAAGAATAACATAGATACATATAGACCTATCAGTAAACAATCGCTGTACCCAACTCGTTCAGCGATGATGATGGTGATTCAAGAGCTGAAGAATGTTTCGGTGTCCTGATTGTAAATATTGTTCCAAGTTAATCCACCGACAATGACAACTATTGCACTATCAGTTTATCGACATTGATAATATTAACTAGTGCTACAAATCAGCGTTTTCTCCACTTTAAATTTAAACTGTGAACTATTTTACTTTAGGGATGTCAATTGGCAATCGGAAGTTGACAGAATTATAATACAACCATCACATTTGCTGTGGATAATAATAAAGCGGAATTAAAACTATTTACCCCGAACACCAGCCATGTTTTACGCTGTCATCATTGACGAAAAGAACGATTTCTTTTGGCGTGGGCTATTTACCTAAGAACTAATCCCTCGGCCATAATTCCCAGGTGTGACCAGAGACTAGGCTAAACAAAGCATTCCCCCTTCTCTCCCTCATTCAATCATTCACTCCTGTCCACTCACTCACTCACTCACTCACTCACTCACTCACTCACTCACTCACTCACTCACTCACTCACTCACTCACTCACTCACTCACTCACTCACTCACTCACTCACTCACTCACTCACTCACTCACTCACTCACTCACTCACTCACTCACTCACTCACTCACTCGCTACCTCACTCACTCACTCATTGATTTATTCACTCACTCACTCACTCAATCACTCACTCACTATTATACTTATCAGTATAAATAGAAATATAATTTCCGTAGTAATCATATTTTCAAGTAAGTAAATAATACCCATACTCAGATGGGAGAACTAGATTATAAAGACATCAAAATGGTGCCATGTCATTTTACAGACCTCATGCCTATTAGACACATAGCGTAGACAATATGTGGCTGGCACGGCCAAACAATCCCACGGCTATCATTATGTCAAGCTATTAGAGTGGCCAGAAGGATACTTCCTCCTTGTTGTTTCCTCTTCACCTGTGCCGTGATGTGATAGAGTTGATCCGCCTAGGATTACATGTCAGACATCTAGTAAGAGGTGTTCACACGGAGCAGATGTCTTACAGAAAAAGGCGTGTCTAGATCATCGTTGTTCTTGATCACAGAACTGGCATCCCAGCGGGTAGATAATGGTCATCACCCAATGTGGAAAACATCCCAGGTAAACACATTATTTATATATATTTATATATGAACCACATTAATACGGAACAGAAGAATCAGTTTAAAAAGATGAAGAAGAACATAAACATGTTTTTTTGTGATGCTTAATTGCGCCAAAAGTTTCATGACCATGAATGATAAATATTTCAACAGTAACTTGAGGACCAATTCAGTGTAAATAGCTGCTTAACTTTTCAGTAATTTAGTAAATCAATGCCATAATATACACAGCGGTTTTTTCTCCATTAGCGAGATCGTTAAACAAATTATAATTTGTATATATTATAATCTTAATTTCCTAAAAAAAAGGTTACGAGTAACTGGATACAACAGAATTAGAAACTATATAATAACTTATGAAAATATTGTGACAAATGGACCCCTGGCAGTCTAAGAGACTAAGCTGAAAATTCGTACACAAACCCACATGCTACAGATGTATATTATACATTTCAATGTTTTCCTTGAAAGTTGCATTACACTAAGATTTCAAATCAGCACATTTGCTTATTGATAATAAAGAAAATGATTTCAAGCGCATTGAAATATAATTTAGTTCCAAATGACAGATTCATAATTGTATGTTTAATATAGTCACGTTCATCAATTGAAAACCAGGTTATAATTGCAGAGAAAAACAAACGGCCTTAGACGACACGGACAAAGCGTTTTAGCTGATGCCGTCGTCCCTAAGAAATAAGGATGGAATCGGGAAATAACTCCTCAGCCGTAGCCAGAGACGAAGGCTCTCAGCTGATATACATAATATATATTAGCGGTGAAGTGGTGATCGCGGCGCTGACAGTCTTCGGCAACGGTTTGGTCATTGTGGCCATCGCGAAACACTCTCAGTTACAGACAATCACCAACTATTTCGTGGCCAACCTGGCAGCCGCCGACTTCCTGGTCGGCGTTTTGGGCATCCCGTGCGCCCTGATATCGTTCGTCGAACTGGATCAGAGCTTCATCAGCTGCGCGATGGTGAACCTGATGATCTTAATCCTAACGCAGATATCAGTGCTCGGTTTGTGCGCGGTGGCCGTCGAACGGTTCGTCGCCATCAAGTATCCGTACAGGTACGTCGACGGCTGTACCTCGAACCTGTGCGCGGCCATCATCGTCGCTGTCTGGCTGCTGGGCATCCTGGCAGGCGTCATACCGCTGATGGCATGGAAGACGGAGACGACCTACGGGGGCAAGTGTTCCTTTACGGCCGTCATCGACATGAGGCACGTCGTCTACGTGAACTTCTTCGTCTGTACGCTGGCGCCGCTCGCCTTCATGTTTGCCATCTATTGCTACATGTTTCGCGTCGTCAAGCTGCAAATACGCCGCATCGCCGCCCTACAGCAAATCGTGGCCAACGCCAGCCGCAATCTGACCTTCCGGAAGGATGCCAAAGCGGCCATGTGGTTCGCCGTCGTCATCATCCTATTTGCCATTAGCTGGCTACCGATACATATCATGAACTGCGTCACGTTATATGGCGGGTCGACGTGCGTACCGTGTCTACTGGTCGCCATCATTCTTAGCCACGCCAATTCGGCCATCAATCCGATACTGTATGCTTATGCCAACAGCAAGTTTAAAACGGCTTTCAAGCAGATGATGCGACTTAAAGATTCTGACTATTAATTGATAAACATTGTCTGCTGTATTGTTATCATAATTTGTGTACGGTAAATAAACAACTTTGAGTATTAACAGTAATCTATTCCTTGCTTGTCTTTAAATATTTATAACTATTTTACCATTTAAAAGTGGTAATTTGACTCAAGTTGGAAACCGTAGGATAAAGAATTTAAAAAGCTGATATGCTAATCGCAATTGAGTGTATTAACGGGAAAACCTTTACTGATACGTATTTGTTTACATGCATGCTGTTGTCGTTGCTGCGGACGAAGACGAAAAGTGTACATTCAGGGTAAAGTAATTCACTGATTCGTGACTGTTAGATGATAATAACAAACCCCAGAACATAACCCCGAGTGGTCACTCCATGCGAAACTTCCCACAAACGCCGGTACATTGAGCAGATATTTATTCAAACCTGAAGAGTTGCAGCACTGCAGTGCCTCTAACAAACACATGAATAAACCTCTTATAAAACACTGGCTATTGTTTACTGAAAATAAACACAGAACTGCCAAATCGAAGTCGGTATTCATTCTGAGTATAGTTTTCATATATAGATATAATTTAAAATCGATTACGCCTTTGATGGGAAGGAACTGTTTAGTTTCTTTAAATTATAATGCATTAAGTTATATACACAGATTATATTCCATTTCTACTATTCGGCGGTCTCCATATTTATCAATGTTTTAACCTTCCATTTCTCTAAATAAGTTGTAGGAATAATGCCTCTTCTGTGATATTCCAGCTTGTTATCATTAATGGCATTTATATACAATGAACACGAATCTAGGAAATGAGGCCGGATCAGGAGGTCACCTAGATACGTAGTAGGCTTCATAAGTAAGAACTCGGATAGCGTTGGAGACTAGCACGGATACTGCGTGAGATATCTCCATAGTCTTGTCTAGCTTTATATAAATGGCTAGATGTTGATGAAAACACATTTTACATAAAGAAAAAGAGAAGATAATTTCACCAAAATACCCCACAGACTATAATCATGAACAACCAACGATTCATAACAACATTAAATAATCGAGGACAAATTATTTTATACAAAACATAAAGAAAATATGTATTATTCCACGACTATGTCAAATTAAAACTATAAATTAAAAAACAACAGTTGATTGACTGGAGATGTCCAAAGAGACACCTAACTGAAAACAGAGCTAAATGCTACTATCTGTATCAGTTTTATATTAATGAAGAAGCATTGCACTGTCTCCTTATGTCGTTGCCTATAAAGGGACATTTACACAATTCGTGACAATCTCTTCACTGGTTTTATATAATTTGTATAAGTATATTTGCAATAACCGATGCAAGGGTAATCCGATGAAGCTGTATTTAACAAACTACGAAGCAAACCTCCAGGCTATGGGTTCGAATCCTACTCGTACCTGTATTTGTGAGATTTGTTTCCCTGGGCACACACACACCCTCGGCCACATGTCCCAATTGTGACCAGAGCCGAGGGTAACAAATTCAAGTGAAATAAAATCAAGTCAATAACCGACAATTTCTAAAGAAACGTCTCTTGTTGTGTTCTGTTTTGTTCTGTGTGTATAGAAACTGAGAAGAATACCTGGATTTTAGACCATGCTAGCTTTTTTAATATGCCTGGTAAAATCCTATATCCGATTATCGCAATTAAAATAGACTTCTCGCAACACGAATCATTCACTACATGGCAGCACCCATCAGACGTTGTCAATTAAAACAATGAACATTAGATCCCCTAGATGAGGATCAAGGTTTGTTTACAATACAATCTGTTTTTACTTAACAGTGTATCTTATGTAAATGAGGATAATAAAACGGGAGTCCTCGCATACACGACTTCGGTTTCGAAATTAGACATAAGCAAGTACCATGAGTACATGTTCTTGTTGCGGAGCAAAACAAAGCTGGAATATTTTACAATAAAGCACTCCAAAAAAAGAATAAACCTAGAAACAGCACTGAAAGCATATGAATATGCATGGCGATGTGGTGTCCATACGTTAATTAGAACAGAAATATTGATCGAGAGAAAACATGTATTTAATTTGATGGTTCGATGGTGAATACAATGTGTGAAGGCGTTTGTAAATATAGCTCTATTTATTACAAGTGATTGAAAAAATGCGTTTGTCAAAGATATATAACAAGATTGTGTATGGTTTTCTGTAATAACAACGACGATTTGAACTCTCGGAGTAGTAAACCTGTTCCTATGATAAACATTTACATAGAGTACGATTATTTTTATCGCCTATTAAGGATGGTTGAATTTCTTATAGAGAGGACATACGACAGGTAGGACACACACACACACACACACACACACACACACACACACACACACACACACACACACACACACACACACACACACACACACACACACACACACACACACACACACCACACACCACACACACACACACACACACAGACCATACCAAACATACCTTTAAAGGTTTATTAAGATCGCAAATTATACGATTTTTTAGAATATGTTCTAACGAAAAAGACTTTGATAAGGCATGGGGTATTCTTTTTCAAGCCTTGTGTAAAAGAAATTATTCTAAAAGGTGGATGCGTGGTATTAAAGGCAAAACTGTTAGAGAATTGCAAATAAAACAACGTCGGTCAAATACCGGCATTCCAACTACCAGCCGTTGGGGTTCAAAACCATGCAATATTATGAACTGCATGACGTGTCATCTAATAAGTGATTGCTCAAATATTACGAGCACTGTCACCCAAAAAACATTTGGAATAATGGGAGATATAGATTGCTCTTCTTCAAATGTTATTTATGCTTATCAATACTACTTCTGTAATAAACAATATGTTGGCGAAACTAGTACATCTCTTCGCATAAGAGCTAATGGCCACAGATTTACAATTGAAAGAAAACATCGACTTTCTTCTTTATATACACATTTAAAAGTACACGCAGATAACTCTTCTCTGCCTGATTACAACCGTCCATCTCTCGGTGATTATATTTTAATACCGATTGAACAAATACACAGCTCAGGTTCTGATTGGCAGGACCGAATTAATAGACTAAAACGAGAAACTTTTTGGATTGATACCCTGGGATCATTAGAACCAACAGGGTTAAATAAAAAACGTTCGGAAGATATATTAGAATCGGCCGAAAAAGGTGACACTATAGCTCTAATAATGCCTTTTTCTAGAACAGGCAATATGGCTTCAAGAATAATAAATAAACATTTTAAGATACTTCAACCGAAGAGTTATTTAGAACACTATCAATATAGTATCATCACAGCTTACACTAAACATAAAAGCCTCTCGGGTTATTTAGTGTCAAGTAAGTTGAAATAAATACCTTAAAAATAAATAGAATGTCTCCTGAAGCTCTGAAAAAGTTAATCACAAACACAACTTCAGTAAAGCGTCAATCGCCCGAAACACAAAAATCTCAACCCACCGTTACTATGTTTGTAAAGCAATGAGATATCTATATATCAATTGTCAAATGGGAAGCTACGACTAATTCATTTGAAGTACATTTAGGTTTATTTTCTTATTATGTTGGGCACTTTCACACCTGTACAAACATATAAATTCTATTCAATTATCGTTGGGATGTTTTCAAAACACCGGGTTACGTAAGTTCACAAATAGAACAAAGAGATTAAAATAGCACCCATCCTTTGTTAAAAAGAACTAAAGGATTAGGTGCGTGGCTTCCTATTGAAAAATTGTGTATATAAACCTCGAGCAATATGGTAACGTTAGACATTCTATGCAACCTGATGAAGACTTGAATAGGTCGAAACCGGTCGTTGCTATTGGGTTGAGTCGTGTTATATCGCTGCTATTAGTATTAATCTGAATTTATTCTGATTTATGCTGATATTATTCACACATTATTCATACTGTGTATTAATATTTTATTTCTCCATTTTAGGTTTAATCTTTCTTGGCCGTAGTGTTCGACACAAAGCCTGGTTTTGTTTTAATCATAGTTTCTTTTTTTTTATTTTATATTTAGATTATCCTCTTTTGGATTATTTTAGAAATTTTCTTTTAATTTTTCTCTAATTTTACCGGTAATTAATTATACTTACAATTAAATATTTTTTTAAAAATCAGTTTGGAGTTAATTGTTGCTTGAATGAAAGTATAACACCTGTGCCAGCGCCTTAACTATCTTTATAAAACACACACACACACACACACACACACACACACACACACACAGCACACGCACACGCACACGCACACACACACACACACACAGACAAACGCGTGTGCGCGAATACGCGCGCGCACGGACGCACGCTCTCTATCTCTATCTCTGAGTATGTATGTGTTCCACTTTGCGGATAATTATTTCATCCTGATATACCAATCCCATAAGATTAATTTTTCCCGTTAACCTTTTATGTGTTTGCTCACCGAATCTCCTAATGGGAATAACAAATCTTCTTGTTTTGCTGGATGGAATGACGTCCTTCAACCAATCGACTGCTGTATGCATATATACTGCACTCACCTAATAACACCTAATACTGCATTCACCTAATAACCCCTCTCCTATATATATATATATATATATATATATATACCAAGTGTGATCAGGGACGTTCGTTCGTAATGCAATATTGTGCTGATTTCGTCAGCTAGTTTCTTGTGGTGTTTTGTGTACACACTGCCCAAGGCATTACTCGATCCACTAATGTATAGAGTCAATGGCACTAACACAAAGCCGTCTAAGATGGAGTCTAGTTGTTGGAGCATTGTCACGAATCCGATTTCTCGAATTAACGCGTGAAAAGAATGTTAGCTCCAGATTGCTATCCGGGCAGGGAATATTCGCTGGCCTAACGAAGGGCACTGCAGCATCATCAACATCAATTTGTGATCGATTCTTTCGAGAACCGGATGAGCCATACATTAGACAGAGAGTTAGCAGCTCTTTAAACACGCGAAACTGCCTGCGCTATTTCCATCAGCTTTAGCGTCCTAGGTTTTGCCTACATGCAAGCGTATCCCACTGCGAAATACGAGTTATTGTAAGCAGGCGAATACAACCTTGATAACGTCAAATTGCGAGTTACGAGGCGAGGTAAATAGTCTTTATCGCAAAAACAAACAAACAAATAAATAGACAAAACATATGTTATCTTTAAAATATCGCTGTATAATTAATGAAAATTCTAAAACATGAAAGGTACGGATTGTGAATTTAGTATATATGTTTATACTGAATCAAAGACCGGTTTCTGTCATCAGATATGCTTATTCACCGGCAAAGTAACAAACTGGCCAATCAGAAACGCGCTAACGTTTGGGAATTGCAAGATGACGTAACATTATGTACACGCTACTTTAATTAAATTGTTACCTCTAAATTATTCAGGTTTTAGCATATAGCCATGATAGGGAAACGTGTTCAAGCCATAAAAGAAAGATCTTGCTAATTTGAATGTTTTATTGATTTTAAGATTAGCGACCTAGGCTGTTTTCATCCGTTTCGTGATAGGCAAATATTCTCCTACACTATTAGACAAGTTTAGGATTTAAAAAAATATCATTTTGGTGGAGACCTGACAGAAATATTGGACTTTTCCTGTACAGTATTTGATCACAAAAGTACGCGGAATTCGAGCCAACTTTCCACACCAATGACATCACGCAACTATCTAATGAAGAAGTAACGATTTCGACAGTCCACAATTTTCTAGGATTATTAAATATGTAAAATAATATATTTTAATGTATTATATATATATATATATATATATATATATATATATATATATATATATATATATATATTAATCTAGTTAAAATGAAAGCTTTCCATAAACGAGCCTATCTATGAAATAATAACTTTGACTAATTTAAGGACTTCATGATTACATTTAAATATATGGTGTCCTCTGTAAGTAGACGATTTAGAGACTGACCCGCCTTATTTACCCACATGTCATGATGTCATAAGGTACGTTCTTTTTTGTGCTGATGCTTTGTTAAGCCGTATCTACTCGACTACTTCAGCTTTATAAGCCTACAATGTAATCAATATTAATAGTTATTCATTAAAGGAGAATATAGAAAGGAGAAGATTAGAGCATTGTGTTCACAACAACAATTAGCCTATCCCCCACGCCGCCTCCCGCCGGAAAATCCCCACCAACACAAACTATGTACGCTACGACACAGAAAAACATAATTAGTGCTCATATAATCCAGGTGCTTTATCATCTTACTGTAACATGATATTGCTGTCAATGTAGTCGTGTGTGATAATTATAAAATACAAATCGTCGTGCCATTTATAGTACACGAGTACGCGCAAGTCATGATGATAAAATATTTTATTTATTATCATTGTTTACCGATTATAAACATCTACGAAAAGCATATGTATCTGCGTTCGAATATATATATATATATATATATATATATATATATATATATATATATATGTGTGTGTGTGTGTGTGTGTGTGTGTGTTTGTGTGTTTGTGTGTGTGTGTGTGTGTGTTTGCTGGCTGTGGTCCAGTCTTTACTTCTCTGTCTAGGACAAAGGACATACACTAGCCACAGTTTGTTCTGTATCCGTTGGCGATTTCTTTACTTTGACACTAGGCTATTATATCAGTAATAAGTAAATGACGAGAACCTTCCTTGTTTTCAATTTCTCTGACACTAGGCTATTATATCAGTAATAATTAAATGACGAGAACCTTCCTTGTTTTCAATTTCTCTGACACTAGGCTATTATATCAGTAATAAGTAAATGACGAGAACCTTCCTTGTTTTCAATTTCTCTGAAACTAGGCTATTATATCAGTAATAAGTGAATGACGAGAACCTTCCTTGTTTTCTTTTTGATTTTACAGGGTTCCGTGTACTCATACGTGATGTGTGTGTTTTAGTAACCTTAATGTACCGATGACAAACAAGTATACATTCTGCAGGGATTAAATTAATCTGTATTACTAAAACACCGAACATCCGCTGATGTCTGGGTAAGAACATTAAAATGAGCCCATCTACATATTGAAACAATATGTTTAACCAATAATTAACTAATTTTGCACTAACAATTATGAAATTTGTTATCCTCCTAGATACCTTAAAGGGGATATTATATAATACGCTTATATATTTATTCAGACAACAATACGTATTGTATATCATGGAACAAAATAATATATATATATATATATATATATATATATATATATATATATATATATATATATAGCCAACTGGGAACACATTTGACGGGCCTCCCAAGTTCATAGTCATTGGCCCATAATATTTTACTCATATCTGGAGGATCCTGAAAAATATTAAGAAAATATTAAAAATGACATACATTATCGAAGTGATAAAAGCAAAGCATCATCTGTTTAATGTCTGACTGATATCAGTTTTCTGTCATAAAGTATTCAGCAGAAATAAAAGTTATCTTGCAATGAAAAGCTTTTAAAGGTTTCGCTCTGTTAGAAAAATACCAATAATAACAATACTACTTTATATAGCGCCTTTTTCAACTTGAGTAGCTCTTAGGCTGTTTACATTTAAAACACAATTAAACCGTATTCTGGCTCATATAAGCAAAACACATTTATACATTAACCCACCCACCCACCCACCCACCCACCCACCCACACACACACACACACACACACACACACACACACACACACACACACACACACACACACACAGAGACACAGAGACACCCCTGGAGTCGTTTGTTACTCCGGCAGGCATCTCCATGGGTATTAAGCTGCGGACAGAGTTTTTTCCCATATTATGAGTAATTAGGTTACACTGATATAGGAAATTTATTAAATGTATAGCTATTATAATCCCGACGTGTCATTCGCAGTATTGGAGATCTGCCTGAAATCCGCTGTTCTCGACAATGGGTCAAATAGATCAAGTGGATAGGCGCTTTAATTTAGATCTCACCACACTTAACTGCATATACTTAGGGACGCTAAATTAGGCGTGAATGAACGTTCCCTTAGTGATGAACGGAAACGTATGAGGATTAAGCTGTTAGGTTCGACTAAATCATAGTATTTACTCAGGTTTGAGACGATATTTCATTCTAGTCCAGTAATAATCCATTGTGCGGTATTGCTACTTTGTTTTTATTTTAGTTTAATCGCTTTAGTGAGTCCATACTGTGTTAGTGTGCATTCTCTTTGTTGTGGACAAACTGTAATGTTTGTTAACACGCTGAGGCTATATATAGGGCCTGAAACTGTGTTAGTGTACATTCTCTTTGTTATGGACTAACTGTAATGTTTGTTGGCACGCTGAGGCTATATATAGGGCTTGAATTTTCACTTAGGTTAGAGAAGAACTTCGACGCCAGACCAGTCGGACGTGTATTGATACACGGTTCATATATGTAGGATTTATTCAGCTATTCGAACCCAGAATAAAGCTGAGGTCAGCATCTGAGGTGTCGAAATGCTTTATATACAGGTTTCTTTTGGACCACAGAAAATTACTGTTGAATGTAAACTGTGGTGTCAAAATAGTTTATGATATGTATGTAGCAAGTCACCATTGAACCACACGCACGTGTTTGTTGCGAGCTGTGGTATCAAATGGTATGTTTTTACGTGCTTCCGCTTTTTGTACGTAGCCTGCATGTAGCCGCTTTCCTGTGGGCGTGACATATTTGTCGCGTACGAAAAGCGAATTAGCTGGTTCCCACAGGCTGATGAGTAGACCAGACACATGCTTAGGTATACGCACACATTTATCAATATGTGGAGGTATTGAACATTTAATATTTAGATTAATGTATGTATAGTTGTATTTAGATTTATGGAGGTAGGTTTCGAAGGAGGTTTAGATATGTTGATGCTCTGTGCCTGTTGCCTCTTACTATGTACCCTAAAATACACACAGAGAGACACAGAGACACCCCTGGAGTCGTTTGTTACTCCGGCAGGCATCTCCATGGGTATTAAGCTGCGGACAGAGTTTTTTCCCATATTATGAGTAATTAGGTTACACTGATATAGGAAATTTATTAAATGTATAGCTATTATAATCCCGACGTGTCATTCGCAGTATCGGAGATCTGCCTGAAATCCGCTGTTCTCGACAATGGGTCAAATAGATCAAGTGGATAGGCGCTTTAATTTAGATCCCACCACACCTAACTGCATATACTTAGGGACGCTAAATTAGGCGTGAATGAACGTTCCCTTAGTGATGAACGGAAACGTATGAGGATTAGTTGTTAGGTTCGAGTAAATCATAGTATTTACTCAGGTTTGAGACGATATTTCGTTCTAGTCCAGTAATAATCCATTGTGCGGTATTGCTACTTTGTTTTTATTTTAGTTAAATCACTTCAGTGAGTCCATACTGAGTTAGTGTACATTCTCTTTGTTATGAACAAACTGTAATGTTTGTTAACACGCTGAGGCTATATATAGGACTTAAAGTTTCACTTAGGTTAGAGAAGAACTTCGACGCCAGACTAGTCGGACGTGTATTGATACATGGTTCATATAGGTAGGATTTATTCAGTTATTCGAACCCAGAATAAAGCTGAGGTCAGCATCTGAGGTGTCGAAATGTTTTATATACAGGTTTCTTTTGGACCACAGAAAATTACTGTTGAATGTAAACTGTGGTGTCAAAATAGTTTATGATATGTATTTAGCAAGTCGCCATTGA
Organism: Paralvinella palmiformis; assembly: GCA_025642065.1. Taxonomy (NCBI): domain Eukaryota; kingdom Metazoa; phylum Annelida; class Polychaeta; order Terebellida; family Alvinellidae; genus Paralvinella; species Paralvinella palmiformis. Next base: position 726,585 of record JAODUP010000083.1, read on the forward strand.
ACCACACGCACGCGTTGATTGCTGCGAGCTGTGCCTTATTATACACAGCTAAAACACACACACACACACACACACACACTGCCTGAGAGCTGATGGTCCAAAAGATTTCTGTCTGTACACTGCTCTATGGCTCTTTGATATCGTTAAAGTGAACAAGATCCGGATCGCTGCAATCTCTCTGGTATATATACTTTGGATCAGATCATTTAGATACAGTGGTAATGTTCTCGTCGGTACTTTTGAATGTATGAATCACGATCTTGTACAGTGATCTCGAAACTACAGCAAGCCAGTGCTGCTGGAATAAAATTAATGTTTTATGTTCCCTTTTGCGAGTTCCTGTCACCAGACGTGCAATACAGTTCTACAGTCGTTGTAGGCGGTTTCTCAATGAAACCTAGAAAGCAATTTTATCTCATAAGAGCAGATTATCGTAACGCGGGGCCCCTTTCGGTCGGGGATCAGTTTGGAGCAATCGGTCGTAGTGGCTTAAAACAAGCCTTATATATATATATATATATATATATGTGTGTGTGTGTGTGTATGTGTGAGTGTAAGTGTGTGTGTGTGTGTGTGTGTGTAGGTGAGTGTGTGTGTATTACTGTCTCTGTTGACGAGAGAGATAATTCTTGGGACTCTTGGGGCTAATTGTGGAAGATGATAATTAGGTCCCAGACTGTGACACTTTACTGATGTGGGGGGGGGGGGGTGGTTCTTCTAGTCACACAAATGGGAAGGATTTATTTAACGAATATTCCATCTATTACAAATTGTATGAATTTAATTGAATTTTGGGTTACATAATTGGTTTCCAGCCATAATAATAATAATAATAATAATAATAATAATAATAATAATAATAATAATTATTATTATTATTAGTAGTAGTAGTAGTTGTGTTCCATTTAAAGAGGTAGTCAAGTTACAGAGGGGTCGGAGTTGGAGGTTTATCTATATTCTAATCATCCTATTTATTATATAGACCTTACCTGGCAATAGTCACGCCACTCATGATGCATTTCCTTACTAAATATATATTCAAATACGTCCTTTGATATTGTTTGCACTAATTTCATTTGCACTATTATCAGTTATCTCTATAAATATCTGTGCATTCATGGAAAATCCGTTACTTGTTCTGCAACTCTATGGTATATATTGATCTCAGAAATATTAAAACAAATTAAAGTCGTACAATGGCATCAAAGTTTCAAGAACATACCACTAAGTGTGTCTGGTTCTTACAAAGCAACATGTAAACACTGTAGAATATTTATATTGGTATTATACATGTAACTGAGTAAATATTGATGAAGAACCACATTCATGTTTGTGTTATATACATTGCAATCATGATTGTATTAATGATTACTTTACAATGTAATCATAATGGATTTAATTCAGAATGAATGTAATTGTAATCATGGTATTCTCAGGTAATCGTATTCGATTACCTTGGTCCTGTAATGCCCCCAACCCTGATGCAGCTATGATCAGTTTGTAATGCAGCTATGATCAATTTGTAATGCAGCTATGTTCAGTTTGTAATGCAGCTATGTTCAGGTTGTAATGTGGATATGTTCAGTTTGTAATACATAAATGTTCAGTTTCTAATGTAGATGTTCATTTTTTAATGTAGATATGTTCAGTTTCTAATGTAGATATGTTCAGTTTCTAATGTAGAAATACGCGTAAACATGCTATTTCATACCACAGCTCGCAGCAAACAACACGTGCGGGTGTTTCATTGGTGACTTACTACATACACATTATAACTACTTTGACACCACGGTTTACAGTCAACATTAATTTTTTGTGGTCCAAAATAAACCTATATATAAAACATTTCGACACCTCAGATGCTGCTGACCTCAGCTTTATTCTGGGTTCGAATAACTAAATAAATCCTACCTGTATGAACCATACATTTCGATACGCATCCGAGTAGTCTGCCGTCGAAGTTCATCTCTAACCTAAGTGAAAGGTTAGCCCTTGCAGTTGGAATAAAATTAATGTTTTAAATTCCCCTTTGCGAGTGCCTGTCACCAGACAGTTCTACAGTCGCTGTTGTCGGTTTCTCAGTGAAACAAAAAAAAACTGTTTTATCTGATATGATTAGAGTGTATTACCTTAATAATTGGCATTCCAGTCATTATTATTCTTATTAATATTCTTCTTCTTATTGTTGTTGTTGTTGTTGTTATTATTAATAGTAGTATTAATAGTAATAGTAGTAGTAACATTAGTTGTTGTATTAGTAGTAGTAGTAGTAGTTGTAGTAGAATAGCATGTTCATATAATTTAGTGTAAAGTTGAGACAGCCTGATATAGTAACCTATAATGCGTGGCTATTAGCCTGATACTATAACCTAGTACAGGTCTATGTTATCTTGATACTATAAGTTAGAACACAGCTATAATGGATGGATGGATTAATGGATGGACGGATGTTGTTTAGGGACACATTGGCACAAGTTAGGCAATTCAGTATTCTAGAAACACAGCTATGGTGGCTATGGAATGTTTGGTTACGGCTATTGCAAGGAGGAATAGATGGTTCTATTATCTTGAACATATCTGAATTACAAACTGAACACATCTAGACTACATGCATGGCCTGAATATTTCCTTAATAATTAAATATTTTGTATTGTACAAAATCGTGTTTTGTTGCTGTTGGTTACGTAACGCACAGTATTTTGTTGCAGGAAATGTCTACAATCCATTATAAGACAATAACAAATGCCATATTAATGGCCTTATCCGTAACAAAGACTGTGGTAAATCGTTCAGTGCTGTAGATGATACGTTATCATGTCTCACTAGATTACAGTTTGTAAAGCATTTCTTCACTTTGAAATATTCTACCCAACCTTCTTGAAAGGTGTAGGTGTTTAATCCGCCGTGTACGTTTTTGTGCGTGGACGTGCGTGTATGCGAGCCCTCGTATATAATAATGTGAAAGCTATGCGTTTAATATATCCCGCTGTAAAATACAAAATAACTGACAACCATTTACATAACAGCTCATTCAGACCAGGAAGATTCGTTATCATCCTGACAAAGTCAAGGCCACTCGGCGAGAAAATAGGTAAATACCATCTGGGGAGTCCTTACCCGGGAGCAAATTAGCTCACTAGATGGCGCCAGCAGCTCGGTAACAACGGCACTCAAAGCCAGTCGTAATGGCTTTGTTGGCATCATCATCATTATGATCATCAAGTGTCATCAACTATAAATACAAACCATCGATCATCTCCTGTATGACTGGTTGTTATTTATGAACGTGAATAAAGAATACATTGACTACGTTGTGTTAAACGTATTTTCATGTACAATTCGTGTATAACTTATGGCCATAAAAGGGGTTTTATTCAAAAAGGTATGAAAACATTAACCAGATAGATGAGTGACCTTATTGATTTTTTTGCGATCAACTCGGAAGGTCATGTCATTCCTCCACACACATAGTCACGCACAAAACACACACACACACACACACACCCACGCACACACACACACACACAGATAGAGAGAGGGATATATATATATATATATATATATATATATATACGCACACACATGTGGACACACACAGTTCACATAGTTGGTTGTTTTATATAACAAATTTAGTTGTATATATCATTCACTTTAGTATCATCTTTCTTCAGTTCAAATATGTCCAATCAATTATAATATTGTTACTATTATCACAATCACAATGTATATACTTGTAGAAACCTTGCTCGATTAGTTGGACGGAAGTTCCCTTTTATTTCCACATCCGGTACATATGTACCAATACATTACATATGATTAAATACAGATCAGACCATATATTATATTAAAGTTACAGAAATAAAATCAGTTTAAATAATTATTACCTTTTGAATGTTGTCAGTTGCACGAACTAGTTTCTGAAGACAGTAGCAGTAGAGGCACATAAAGTGTTTGTTAAGTATAGCTTTTGAAGAAAGATACTGCAATTTTAAAACTAGTTATAAATAGGACTGCTTAGGCAATTAACTTAAATCTTGTTGCTTTTAGATCCCACCACACATAACTGCATATACTTAGGGGTGCTAAACTATGCGAACCCAGAATAAAGATGAGGTTAGCATCTGTGGTGAGATTTCTTTTGGACTACAGAAAATTACTATTAAAGTAAACTGTGGTGTCAAAGTAGTTATCTTATTTATGCAGTAAATCGCCATTGAACCACACGCACGTGTTCTTTACTGCGAGCTGTGGTGTCAAATTGTATAATTTACGTGGTTCCGCTTTTGCACGAAGCCTGTATGTAACCGCTTTCTTGTTGGCGCGACATATGTATCACGTACGTAAAGCGAAATTTGCTGAGCAATCCAGACATGTACACTTTTATAATAGTGACTAGTAGGTCATACCTTTTATTGGATTTTTATGTTTATCAGGTATTTGGCCCTCCAGTAAATATCACAAGGGATATTATGTTGCGGATGAGATGTTCAATTTTCTGTGCGGGGAGACTGTATGTTTCCAGGTCCGCGCATTCTAAGAAAAGTTGATCTAGAGCTGTATATTCCGTGCACTATTTGCGTCTTTGGAGGCACGCCGTTTAGATGTTTGGCCTGGTTGTCCAGCATTTAAATGACTGTAACAGGCACAGTACGCTCTTAAAGCATTATAAGTACTCCTGACTCAGGAATAGAAACACTGCATCGCATCTCGAACGGTGACATTGGACACAGCTCTTGTGGTTGGTGTTTTTTATATAACAACTTTAGTTGCATATACAATTCACCATGGTTGTATGTGGGAATCGAATTATCTTTCCTAGGTCCAGTTATGTCCAATTTGTACTATGCCATTCAAGGGTGGGTATAGTCTGGTTGTCATAAATAACATTTAAGAACGTTATTACTACAGTAGTTTGAACAGCAGATATTAGGTCTATTTTCAAAATGTTAACAAATAGTTTTAACAATACTTAAGCTAAGACGCGCTATTACGGTTTGCGCCAGCGCAGACGCCAGTATTTTAATAGCAATTAAGCTAACAGTTTTAATAGTAGTCGCTTCGTGACACCTTCTTGTTGTTAAAACTGACCTTTGAAGACAGTGACAATTGGGTTATATAGTTTATATAGTATTGCTTTGAATAAAGATACAGCAATTGAAAAATAGCTATAAGTAGAGCTGTTTAGATAATTAAGCTAAACATTCTCACAACTGCTGTGAGATGACTTGGGTGTTCAACTCCAAAACTACACGGCTGTAGGTGATTGTCTTTTTGTTTTTGGTTGACGGCTTTGTGGCTGGTGAGACATTACACATGTCTGAGCAAGAGAAGTTGCCACTCTGGATTCAGTCCCCCGGAGAAACGTCCAAAATTTGAATTCACGGTTCGAGATTCTCTGTGCCTGTGGCTTATTATACACAGCTAAAACACACACACGCAGGCACATACGCAGACATTCAAGCACACACTCAGTTCACATGGTTGGTTGTTTTATGTAACAAATTTAGTTGTATATATCATTCACTTTAGTAGTATGTGGGAATAGAATAATCTTTCTTCAGTTCAAATATGTCCAATCAAGTTGATTGAACAGAATAATAATATAACTATGACGCTTTGATATAACTGTACGGTTATTATTTATTTGAACTAAATGTATAGCAGACATTAGGTCTGGATTGAAAATGTTAATATCAAGTTTTAACAGTGCCGAGGCTATGACGCCATAACGGTCTGCTTTACAATAGACAATTTCTAAAAGCAAATATATTATGCTATTATCACAATAACATGATGTATACTTGAAGAAACCATGCTGGGTTAGTTGGGCAGAAGTTCCCTTTTATTTCCACATCTGGTACATTACATATGATTAATTACTGATCGGAGCTATATAGCCTATTAAATAAGTTTTAATAATTATTACCTTTTGAATGCTGTCAATTGTATGAACTAGTCTTTGAAGACGGTGATAGTAGAGGCATATAAAGTGTTTGTTAACTATTGCTTTGAAGAAAGATACTGCAATTTAAAAAAAAAACTAGCTATAAATAGGGCAACTTTGGCAGTCAGGTTAAACCGTGTTCTATTTGTCCATATTTGTTGGATGAATTGTCAGCCGGCTTGACAACAGAGTGGATTAATTGAATATATTGTTTATCTTCTAGCACTAATACTCACTAATGTATTCTTCTAGTATCATATGCACGTTTATGAGCAACCTAGTAACGGTCGTATTGAATAATACGTGTTTGTCGCAATTGGAATATGATACATTGGACTAATAGGAGATCGTAAAATCGGAATTTAAAGTGTGTAATTTCAAATGTTCCATTTCCGATTCCAGAAAACCAAAACAGAAGGTTTACAAAAGGAAATGATCCGGTAATTGATATCCATCATCAGCTATGTTCAACCGACAGAAATAAAGGTTCCTTTCTACCAAATAGTTCGAAGATATTTACGTCACACCTGCCCAATGCTTCAGATGTCAATGCGAGGTTCTCCACATTGTGTGAAACAGGGTCCATTAGATGCCAGCTCATACTACGTTTGCTGCACACAGCCTATAAAGGATGCCTATCAAGAATAAACGTGGTATATATCATTCACGAGAGGATGCTATCTAGGGTCTCATGAGTCACTTTATGAAAATAGTGGACAGTACCAAGGATCTCATCAGGACACAGGACAGAAAGCTGTACAATAAGGTCAACCTCGTCCAGGATGATACCCAAATCTGAATCCAAGGAACAAAAATCACAGAATCATGAATCTCCTCTCCATCATCACGGAGATCCCAGGAAACATCACATATATCTTCTCGAACGTTAGAGGTTTCCAATCAAATTGAAATCTTCGTTTACCCACCATTCAACATAGTAAACCAGAGATAATCATTCATCAGCAGAACATCCCCACCAAAGCTTCCAAGGTACATGGTGTACCATAAACAAGGAACATCAACTGACCTAAAATAGACAGAGGACTTATCATAGCGATTAGATGCACTTAATTCAAAATATACAGCAAATAAAGACTAGAAAGTTCTGTTTCTGACAGGGTTCAACAACACAACAGTGGATGTGATCAATGTTTTGTGGAGTTATCGCATCCTTGCATAAATCCATATACAATTGCAGACATACAAAAAGAGATGAAGTCCGAAAGACATTTTTTAGTCAACTTCCCTATCGTTGCATCGGTACATACGAACATGAGAGGGTCGGAATATATGACGTTAAATGTAATATCCTGACAATCAACACATGACTCCTCTTCAATGTTGAATGACGGTACTGATTACTTTGTTCTAGAAGGGGACCCCAGTGACAATTTGGATGCCTGGGAATCTTCAAGTCGTTATCTATTAAACCAGCTCCATAGGTCAAATAACATGATGATAAACGATACTAAAGTTCCAAATACAGTCTATGGTTCTAAACTGGATCTCGTCATGGTGTCCTCACAGCAATACACTGACATCAAAATTATAGTCTCAACTCTTACCACATAGCCAACAGCATTGACATAATAAGCTCATTCTAGAAGGTGCCGGTATCTATATAACATTAAGGTGGATCATAGTGAAACCAAACTGGGGTCTCTTTGAAGATAAATAAAGAAACTATTCCTGTTCTAGATCCGGACACTAAGCCATGCCTTATCACCTCCATCAATAGTCCCCTTCTCGAAAAATAAGACCGCCCAATCTGAGCTATCCTTCTTCTCTTCAGAAACCAGAAAATTGGTCAAACAAGTTAGACAACTTTCTAAAATCTTAAAGGCTAACCCAACTGAAATGAATAGATGAAAACTTCCACTTTGTAAACAAGCAACTAAAAGGCAGCTATCCTATCAAACAACAAACTGGCTGAAATGAAGTCAATATAAATTTGCCGAGGATTGAAAAGATAAAGGGATCAACTCCAAAACAATCAAGTCAGAACACGAAACCAATAGAATCGCCCAGCACTTCACAATTGGAGTTGATCAGGTTACACGACATAAGAACATATTCTCAGCCCTCAAACAACTACTATCACTAAGATCTTTCAAAATTGGAGCAGGAAAACAAGAACAAACAGAGCTTTCCCCTTCCATCAACTTGAGTGTGTATTGATTTTAGACTTCGTTTTAAAGAAAACCGCAAGCCTAAAGCTATCCTCGGATTACCTAAAGACAGATTCATTCTGGATGACATCATTTGTTTTGAAACTAGGGTTACAGCTAAATTAGCACCAGAAGAATAAAACCAGTGATAATTGTTTTCATTGATATAGCCAAGGTATTTGAGCGTGTGTATCATATCTCCATCCTAGAATATCTTATGTCAGTGAGCTATCTGACAGGATCATGACATGGATAGAATACTTCGTATCAAGCCGAAATTTACAAGGAAACAGACAGATCTCAGAGTCCATAATTATGTCTCCTGGTCAATTAAGACTGCTTGGCTCCAGAAGGAAATTGATATTCAAGCAATCACACATCAAAGGTCAAACGAACCTCAACCATGGAAGGAACCAGCCCCTAAAGTAGTCCACGAATACAAAATCAGAAGAAAATTTAACCCGTAAGAGCAGTAATAGAAGCCACCACCAGAATTGCTACCTTCCATGAAAGTAACACACCAACTATCATCATCTACACTGGTGCCAGGTCTCAAGCAAACAGATATACAACATAGGCGACGTCACGTCAGTTTGAGGATATTTATGTTAACTTTTTTACATTTAGGGTACGCCTATTGAGTACAGCCATCTGGTGTTGATTTTATTCTTGCTATAAAGTTATTGTTGCAAATGGTGCCTATAATAGCGCTTGAGGAGAAGTAGGATGACGTTGTCTGATCGAAATATTGATTTTCTGATGATTAATGATGCTAGTTGCTGCTTTTTAAGTTGTTAAATATCACAGACGGGTTGGACAGTTGAGAAGATAATAAATAGGGTTGTACATTTATTATCAGTGAGAAAAAAGTGATGGAGATTAGGGATGATTGAAGTTTCTTCCAGGCTATTGTTAAAGAACCTATATCCGGATACCGTTGTAATCTAGTCCCATTCCTTGGAAACAGATGAGTGGTCGATGTAGGTGGTGTTGAGTTGTCAATGAGATAGTTGAATATACTCAAATTGTGTTAAGCTATTGCTAGACCCATGGCATCGTTCGCTAGTTTGTCAGCTCGATCGTTGTCCTCCAGTGGAAGACTGTGTGAGTTCAAAGCTACATATTAATTCATACAATGCTGTTTTGTGGTTACACTGATATAGGAAAATTGTTGAATGTATAGCTATTATAATCCTGACCTGTCATTCGCAGTATCGGAGATCTGCCTGAAATCCGCTGTTCTCGACCATGGGTCAAATAGATCAAGTGGATAGGCGCTTTAATTTAGATCCCACCACACCTAACTGCATATACTTAGGGACACTAAATTATGCGTGGATGAACGTTCATTTAGCGATGAACGGAAACGTATGAGGATTAGTTGTTAGGTTCGAATAAATCATAGTATTTACTCAGGTTTGAGACGATATTTCATTCTAGTCCAGTAATAATCCATTGTGCAGTATTGGTACTTAGTTTTTTGAGCTAAACCAGTTCACTGCTTCCACGCGGAGGTGGTGTACATTGTCTCACGTTGTCAACAAACTGTATTGTTGATTAAGATACGAGGGCCTATACAACGCTTAACCTTTTACTCAGGTTAGAGAACAACTTGCTACGGCAGACCAGTTTAACGTCTATCGATACCGTTGAATACCGTTGAACGTAAACTGAACCAAACACACGTGTTGTTTACTGCCAGCTGTGGTGTCAAATGGTATATTTTTACGTGCTTCCGATTTTGTACGTAGCCTACATGTATCCGCTTTAATGTGGGCATGACGAAATGTCGCCTATATATATATATATATATATATATATATATATATATATATATATATATATCCTAAGACATACTCAGACATACGCATATACATACACACACAAATACACACACACAACTGCCATTTCCCATACCGCTAAAATATAATAATAATAATACTTTTATATAGCGTCTTATTTAACTTGAATCACGCTAACCCGCTTTACATTTAAAACATAATTAAAACATATTCTAAGCTTATGTAATACCTTTTTATACATAAATACACTGGTTTATATAGTATGAATAAGCTTATTTAAATAAGTTGGTTTTAAGTATTTGGAGCTGATGCTCGGAAACATTTCTCTCCATGCATTTCTGTATGACATTTTGATACCGTTAAAGGTGAACAGGAATCAGATGGGACCATTCTCACTGATATATATGTTTTGATCAGATCGCTTAGATACAGTGGTGCGGTTCCACTCAATACTTTAAATGTATGAAATGTTGTACAGTGATCTGAAACTTACAAGAAGCCAGTGTAGCTGGAATAAAGTTGATGTTATGTGTTCAATTCTGTGAATGCCTGTCACCAAACATGTACATCAGTTCTGCACTCGCTTTAGACGGTTTATCAGAGAGAGAGAGAGAGAGAGAGAGAGAGGTTTATTATATAACAATACATTGCCATAGGCAAATCGAGAAATTGAAATAATAAGGGTTGGATTAATGTCATGGAATAATTTATATAACTTGATCCTACATTAATGCGAAGATTAAAGGTTTTCTTCCCATTTTCCTTGGGTGAGAAAACAATGAATTCTCTCTTAGCCCTATTCAATATTAGCATGTTGCGGTTCATTCAAATACTTATGTCTTCAATAGAAATTCCAGTTGAAAATCTGAGGTTTTAACGTCATGTACACTTGTGTACCATTGACATAACAATGATAGATAATATTATCTGATGAAGTCCTCTCCGTCGGGCATTTTCCTTGATACGAAAGGAAAATTCTAAATGCTTCAGTACTATCGGGTGATCGATTACATCATAAGATGCAGATACATCAAGCACACTTAATGTAGTCATGGATCCTTCATATAGAGACTCAACAATGTCACTGTGCACTATCAAGAGATCAGTTTCTGTTGAATTACCGTTACGGTGAGTAGACTGAAAAATTTCTCTGATGCCATTGCGTTCTAAGTGCTCTTCTATACGCCGTGCTACTACTTTTTCAATAAGTTTGGAGATGAAAGGAAGATTATAAATAGGACAATAATTCTTCACATCTTCCTTATCCAACCCAGACCTCTTAAGTGGCGAGATTATGGTCTTGCATTTCAAACACAATGGCACCACTCACTCATCCATTGACCTATTGATAATGGCTGTTATCAGTAGCAGAAGTTGATCTACACATTTCTTCAAAAGCCAAGTGGGCAGTGGGTTCTAGTCACATGACTTGATTGAAGACTTGGTGATTACCTTTTTGACCTCAACGTCAGAACCTGGTAGAAACATTTTGAGTATTTTCCCATTAAACATAATAGTAAGTTTTATCTATATACCAAAATTCATATTTTGGATATATTTACCAAATTATATATTATTTATGCTAACTTTCCCTAGC
>JAODUP010000840.1:0-147500 GCA_025642065.1 Paralvinella palmiformis
AGAAGGGAAGAGAGAGAGAGGGGGAGAGAGGGAGCGAGAGAGAGGGGAAGAGCGATAGCGAGAGGGGGAGAGACGGAGTGAGGGAGAGAGAAGGGAAGAGAGAGAGGGGGAGGAGAGAGGGAGTGAAAGAGAGGGGAAGAGCGAGAGGGGGAGAGACGGAGTGAGGTAGAGAGAAGGGAAAAAAGAGAGGGGGAGCAGACAGAGGGAAGGAGAGAGGGAGCGAGAGAGAGGGGAAGAGCGAAGGCGAGAGGGGGAGAGGGAGAGAGAGATAACACCAAGCTCGAATGTGATCGCTACTGGCAAACAAATCCCAGAAGTGGATGCATTTAGCACTTGAGATATCAGATAGTGGCCGAAATAAGGAACAACTTAACGAATTATAGAACTAACCCGGGGAGGCAATTGAGGTCATGATATCTCCTGTGAATAAAGTTATATGAGGCTATATCGGTCAATGTTAGTGTACCACATCAACAGAAGAGGTCGATCTTCATCGAAATAGTTTGTGTCTCAAAAGAAAACCAGACAATTGTTTATCAGTGTAGAATATATAAAACAAACACTATAGAAGGTAGTAGTAGTTAGGCATTCTATTTCTCGTCAAGCAAATCTCGACAGAGATGGCATGAGGCTCTTATTATCTTAGTTATAATCAACTAACAATGGAATACTGATTAATCAGCTTGATGAGAAATATATATTTAGACATTAAAGGGAGTGTAACAGAGCAGATATATAAATTTATAACTAAAACTTACTTGTTGTAGAGGTAGATTTCTATATCATTTATTCATATATATATATATATATATATGTGTGTGTGTGTGTGTGTGTGTTTTAGCGTATATTATTAGGAACAGGCACAGAGAATCTCGAACCGTGAATTCAAACTCTGGACGTTTCTTCAGGTAACTGAATCCAGAGTGGCGACTTTTCTTGCTGAGACATGTGTAATGTCTCACCAGTCCCTAAGCCGCCAAGCAAAAACAAAATACGAATCACCTACAGTCGTGGAGTTTGGGTGTAGAACACCCAAGTCAGATCACGGCAGTAGTGAGAATGTTTAGCTTAATTATCTAAGCAGCCCTATTTATAGCTATTTTTTAATTGCTGTATCTTTCTTCAAAGCAATACTATATAAACCATATAACCCAATTGTCACTGTCTTCAAAGATCAGTTTTTACAACGGGCAGGCGTCACGAAGCGACTACTATTAAAACTATTTAGCTTAATTGCTATTAAAAGACTGACATCTATTCCTGAGTCAGGAGTACATGCTTTAAGAGCGTACTGTGTCTGCTACAGTCATTTAAATGTTGGATAATCAGGCCAAACACTTAAACGGCGTGCTTCAAAAGACACAAATAGTGCACGGAATATACAACTCTAGATCAACTTTTCTTAGAACGCATGGACCTGGAAACATACAGTCTCCACGCACAGAAAAGGGAACATCTTAACCGCAGCATAATATGCCTTGTGATATTTGCTGGAGGGTCAAATACCTCATAAACATACAAATCCAATAAATACTATGACCTACTAGTCACTATTATAACAATTTATATCGGCGCTTTAACAGACCGTTATGGCGGAATTGCCGTTCTATATATTAACATTTTCAAATCAGACATAGTGTCTGCTATACAAACTATAATTATAATATAGGGTTTTATTAATGACAAGGAGACTAAAGTTAGCCTTGAATGTCATAGTACAGACTGGACATAAGTGGACCAAGAAAAGATAATTATATTCCCACAAACAACTACGGTGAATTATATATACAACTATGTTTGCTTATATATATATATATATATATATATATATATATATGCATACATACACGGCTCGACAATGACAGAAATGATTTATTCATGATAACATATTATTCATTCACTACATTATGTCAACTATATACATATGAATGAACGTGTTAAATCCTAACAGAGAGTAATATACTACCTTCATATAAGATTCCTTCCCTTGTTTGTATTTCGTATTGGTTATTGTTACTTCCTATCTTCTCATATTAATATCAATTCCTTACAGTGACTTCAGAACGGTGCAGCTAATATAGCGACAAATAATTGAAAATCTGATCGTATCACCTCAATTCTATACAAAAAAAAACTTGGCCACCGCCGAGAGACAGCCATTTTAAATATGAACATCGTATAATCTATCAATGACAGTATAAATGGGGAGTGAATAAGTAAGTAAGTATGAAAGTTGTTTATTTGGATCTTGATGGGGCAGTGACTCGTCTCTCATGCAGAACAATGTTTGTAGCCTCTAAGCCATTAGGGCGCTCGCAAGTACAAAGCGAAATTTCTGTCCACAAGCTATCCGTCAAACAAAAGTCATCCGGTCATAAACGATGCGTTACGAGTTACAGGAAGATATCAAAAGCCAGTCATCTCAGGAAATGTTTGGATTTATTCATATCAATAGATAGTATTAGTAGATGAATTAAATAAACATTTAACTAGCTGCACCTGAATGGACAGGATGTGCCAGCGAAGGGAGAGCCGAGCCAAGGGTATGAGGGTTTCAGTTACCCAAATCGTTTATAGCTGTAGGAATATCCAGCAATAGACGTCACTCCCACTCTGCAGAAGCCCTATGAAGTCATACCCCCAACCCGAATACCTCTTCTTCAGCATGATAAGCGCACAGCCTATCATTCAACAGTGTATAATCCAGAAAGCCCCAGTTCGGCTGCCTGTGGATGGCGATGGATAAGGCACACTGACCTGTGGAATGTCTTCTAGATGACGCTTCCATCAATTGCTGACACTTGCCAACAACTCAATGAGTGTAGATGCAAGACTGAAGGTCATGGTACATGCAATTGCGATCAGTTTGGCTTGCAATGGTCTGCACTGTGTGGCTGCAGGTGTGAACATTAGTGTGCATAGGTTGCATGTAAAATTCTTAATTTGCAGTGGCGTACACTTATGGTTTATGGCTTACAGGCGAATGATGTACTGAACGTCATTACATTTGATAGTGTAACTCAACCAGTGATGATAGCAGGTGTTTTGAAGAGTGGTGATCACTTGGTTAGTATGTACGTCTTTCTTATGATACTCATTAAATAATTGCAACAGGCTTCTGAGACATTTTGGAGTTACATGTTTGATTTCAGCATGTTATGAAACCCATGGATCATTCCATTCGCTCCACAAGATCAGATTTTATGCCGTTAAGGGTTTTTATCTTGAGACTGACTGTCCTCTTTTTAATTCGCCACCGGGCCTTTCTTCACGATATAACCAGACAACTAATTAAAATCGTAAGTTTAAAAAAACTGTTTATCTCTTACACTCAACAAGGACTGGTCTAATTATTTTACCCACCACAATAGCATGTATGATGGTGGGTTTATTCGTTTATCCTCCCTCAACACGTGGGACATATTACCAATTTGAAGTGGCATCCAACAAACACAAGTATCAGCCGGATTCGGACCAACTACCTGAAGATTTGCGATGCACTACTTAAACTACTTAATATGATATACCGTATAACGCAAACATCATGGTCAGTTCTTTTAAATTATATATTTTTAAGCAAACATATAATCAGGCTTCAGGATACTTGAATCTATCTCTTTTTCCGATTAAGAAACAGTTATTCACTTATACTGAAGCTATTTACAACCGTTTACAGATTTATTTTTAGCACTAAAAAGATTATCCAAAATGTAACACTTGTGTACTATTGCACTGGAGTGGATTGATTATCTTTGGGATCAACAACAGATAATAACATTTCGCTATTCATATGGCGTTATTGCCAATATGACACGTACACAAACACAAATGAGAGGAAGAATTATATTCGATAAAGCGGATGGTGTATGAAATATTGGCAAATTACCTCTAAGTACGGCAACGAAGTCAGTGATGATGATTGTCACGACAATCTCTTTAAATACCTTAATCGGAGAATAAAATATGACCATAATAACGATTAGAGATTTAAAGGCTAATGTCGATAATATTATATCGACTGAACTGTACTGAGAATGGCTAAGTAAAGAAAACTGGGTGCAGCTAATATGATCAAGTTAATCGTCTGCTAAAAACATTTATTGATTCTTGTTTAATCGGCACGTGCTAAATCGAATCAATAACACATCTCGCAATTGATATAGGGTAACCGTAGTACGTTTCCTGTAACCGATGTTGTAACATAGACATTTTCTATAAAAAAAATTAATTCGGATCGGATCAGAATGGTATTATAATGGCTTCGGAAAACATATTTATTATATTCGTTTCTCAGTGCCCTACTCTTTACTTCAACTTTGTACCCATTATCTTCTCTAGATGTCCAATCAATGAAGATTGATAAACAAACATAGATGTTTCAAGAGGATGATTTCATTTCGAAGACCTCTAGATATAGTATACATCGAAGAGATAGCATCTTGTTTCACGATTCATCAATACATGCGTATCGTTCACCTTTATTCGCGCGACAAATATCCGGTAGTTTCGCAGGCAGCAATATGTTTCAATAGAATGAACCGTACATATGTTTCTACTGCTGCGAAAATCCTATTCTTGGTCCTACATGTTCTGTGAGGTCATTTGGTAACGAAATACAGACGAGGCATAAGCCTTGTTGTTGCTAATGACAACACTTACAAACACGTGCCAGTCTCAAGTACTTAAATCAATTCAATGTCGCAATTTTACGTCCTATTTTTTCAAGCTTCATTCGCAACGAATGATTTTTTTCCAACAGTCAATTAGCATTAATGTCAGTAATACTGAGTGTCAATATTATCTGTGTTACGTTCAGTATTTGAATTAGATCAACAATCTATGTTACAACGGTTAAAGAAAACATGTGATTAAGCGCTGATCTTCAATATGGAAGAATTAATATTATCGAATTTGATCTAGTTTTGTAGTTGTGAAAAAGTTGCAATATCATTTTCTTTGTTAATATATCATTTCATTAATGTGTGGAGTTATTATCAAATCTACCAAAATAATTTCAATCAAAGCTAAATTTAGTATCAGTTCAGCATTAAACAATAAATATAAGTCACGTATTACATGCTTTCAAAATGACAAAACTTCAGTCAGAATGTGGTTAAGCCGAATCTGCTAAACCACGAGGTATTGATGTGAGAGCTAAGTGGAATAAAATACATCTGACGTTAGAAGTAGGATTATCCGTATAGTCGATTGATTGATGTGCAACAGTGTACTAGCACTGAACCAGCTGTTATGGCCTTGAATTGAAGATACACTCAAATAAATGTATAGAGATGGCTGAAGTGAAGAATTCAATACATTTAACACAGTTCCTATTAGCATATATATGTATATATATATATATATATATATATATATATATATATATATATATATATCTGTTAGTCGTACTTGAATAGAATGAACCACTTATATGTTTGAAATGGTTCTGGTTTCATCAGATGGCTTTGCTATATGACCCATAAACAAATATAGTCAGATAATAATTTTGGTCGATCAGAATGTTCTACCTAAACATGGTTAGATAGCTGATGGGCAGAGAATTGTAACCATCAAAACCATATTATTATTTGGACCGATCAAGATTAGGATAGTCTTTTTAAACATATTTACAGTATTTTCCCACGTTGATAAATTAAAAATGTTCCCATAATAAGAAAGTATGTGTTTTATTGGCTTAGATCATTTTTAGAAAATAAAACAAATTTCTTACTCGTGGTCATGCTTTGCGAGATATAGGATATTCGAATCCCGGTAGTGGGACTATAGTAGGAGGTGTGATTCATGCAATCAGGTGACTGGCAAGGTTTTTTCCATCGAATATGTCATTTATTGTAAATTTTAAATTTATTTATAATTAGTTCCCATGGTGAAGCAGTCAATTACAGATCATATACGTCTCCCTCATTTAAGGTAGTTATGACCAAAAAAATTACTGCCATTTCGGCCGATATTATTATTATTATTATTATTTTATTGTTGTTGTTGTTGTTGTTGTTGTTGTCGTTGTTGTTTTTGTTATATTATTATTATTATTATTATTATCATCATCATCATCATTACAATGAAAATAATTATGGTTAAGCAGGTTGCCTTAACAATTATAAAATGTTATGACAGATCTTATATGTTATATACTTACAGACTAATTAGTGGATGTTTGATCATGTTAAGTCAGAATTAAGACTCATTAAATTGAAGTGAAACACTAATCAATTAACATTAGCATGAATTCATAAATGCCAGGTACTTTACTAAATACTTAACCGAATAAAGTCAAATGTGTATGTAAGTGTTTGAACAAGTTTTACCAAATACAAAGTAGAGTAGTAGTATTAGTATTATTAGCATAAGTTGTAGTAGTTGTAACAGTAGTAGTTGTAGTAGTAGTAGAAGTGGTAGTAGTAGTAGAAGTGGTAATAGTAGTAGAAATAGTAGTAGTAGTAGAAGTAGTAATAGTAGTAGTAGAAGTAGTAGTAGTAGTAGTAGTAGTAGTAGTAATAGTAGTAGTAGTAGTAGTAGTAGTAGTAGTAGTAGTAGTAGTAGTAGTAGTAGTAGAAGTACTAGTAGTAGTAGTAGTAGTAGTTAGAGTAGAACGCATGATAATAAACGTATGATGTGAATTACAGGTTTTTAAAGATACTGACGTAAATTTCATATTACATTTTTTTAGCTTAATCAGACCAATTATTTGGTAAAGTACTGTGCTGCATATCTCCGAAATATCAATGTTACTACCTCTGGGGTGACCTCTCTGATCATATTATTTGCACAAAACAGCCCATCAACCATTACGTTCCAAGTGTGCTCGAAGTTAAATAAATAAACACTCGAAGTTAAATAAATACCTTACTCATCCACTCATTCACTCATTACACAACTTAGTAAGCAATATGGAGTATAACAACGCAACAACACTTTATGTGCAATACTTCTGCAGCTAAGGAATTGCTCAATCATACATATAACTGGGTGAAAATGCATTTAATAATATTAATGTGTGACGATAGTTTTTTTAGAAAACTGACCTGAATGATGAAGTAAAACAAGAGTATTTTAAACTATAGTAGTTTTTATAAATTGACATAAATAGTTTATGTTCCATGTGATATTCTATGTGGTATTGGGCCCTATTATTGCACAATAATATATTCTATGGTGACAACTGTAGCTAGAACCGTAACTATTTCAAGGAGCGGCTTAATTCGAGTGACAAGTATGATATTATAATAATGATCAGGGATTTAAATGGTGATAATACTTGTAAGTTACTAACTCTTGTAGACTGGAAATGACTAAAATAATGGTATTTAAAATGATTAAGCTAAATACCAACCTGATGAAAAGCAGAAAATTGGTCGAACACGAGGGAAGAAAGATTTACCAATCATTAGAAAATGTGCAATCGGAAATTGGAAGAGAATATAAATTATTTGAGTCTGGTTGTACACCACATTTGCTGCTCAATGAAATAGAGGAACTTGGTGTAATTAAACTAATTACCTAACGTTTTGTGGTGTTTATACCTAATAGTAATAGGAACCAGGTTGTCACACTTCCTACCCACTTCGTGGTTTCTATAAGATAAAGATATATACATACGACTACCACGAACATCAAAGATATTTGTTATTTGAGAAAGAAAGTCAATTCTTAGCAAACGACTCAGTTTTCTTCGTACCCATGTACATAACCTTCTCTAATTCCCAATAAGTCCAGTAAGCTATTTATTTATTTTGTACTGCAAAGAAATGGTTCCGGGTTATATTTCAGGTGTCCTAATATAATCTAAGTGTTTTAAGTCATTTCTTAGTAAATGATTATCAGTTTTCTTCATACCTGTGTGTATATAACCTTCTATAATTCCGAATCAGTCCAGATTAATTTAAATTAATTTGCCGATCCAATGCTATTTGTTTATTTTGTATTGCAAGAATCAGTGATGATGGAGCGAGGAAAATATATATAGATATATATATATAGAGGAGAAAGATAAAGAGAGGGAGAGAGAAATAGAGGAAAAGGGGAGAAACAGAAATCAAGACAGAGAGAGGATAAAGATACAACAATAGTTAGGGGGTTGATAGAGAGGGGGAGAGACGGAGTGAGGGAGAGAGAAGGGAAGAGAGAGAGAGGGGGAGAGAAAGAGCGAGAGAGAGGGGAAGAGCGATAGCGAGAGGGGGAGTGACGGAGTGAGGGAGAGATAAGGGAAGAGAGAGAGGGGGAGACAGAGGGGAGGAGAGAGGCAGTGAGAGAGAGGGGAAGAGCGATAGCGAGAGGGAGAGAGACAGAGTGAGGGAGAGAGAAGGGAAGAGAGAGAGAGGGGGAGAGAGGGAGCGAGAGAGAGGGGAAGAGCGATAGCGAGAGGGGGAGAGACGGAGTGAGGGAGAGAGAAGGGAAGAGAGAGAGGGGGAGGAGAGAGGGAGTGAAAGAGAGGGGAAGAGCGAGAGGGAGAGAGACGGAGTAAGGTAGAGAGAAGGGAAGAAAGAGAGGGGGAGGAGACAGGGGGAGGAGAGAGGGAGCGAGAGAGAGGGGAAGAGCGTAGGCGAGAGGGGAGAGGGAGAGAGAGAGAGAGATAACACCAAGCTCGAATGTGATCGCTACTGGCAAACAAATCCCAGAAGTGGATGCATTTAGCACTTGAGATATCAGATAGTGGCCGAAATAAGGAACAACTTAACGAATTATAGAACTAACCCGGGGAGGCAATTGAGGTCATGATATCTCCTGTGAATAAAGTTATATGAGGCTATATCGGTCAAAGTTAGTGTACCACATCAACAGAAGAGGTCGATCTTCATCGAAATAATTTGGGTCACAAAAGAAAACCAGACAATTGTTTATCAGTGTAGAATATATAAAACAAACACTATAGAACGTAGTAGTAGTTAGGCATTCTATTTCTCGTCATGCAGATCTCGACAGAGATGGCATGAGGCTCTTATTATCTTAGTTATAATCAACTAACAATGGAATACTGATTAATCAGCTTGATGAGAAATATATATTTAGACATTAAAGGGAGTGTAACAGAGCAGATATATAAATGTATAACTAAAACTTACTTGTTGTAGAGGTAGATTTCTATATCATTTATTCATATATATATATATATATATGTGTGTGTGTGTGTGTGTGTGTGTGTGTGTGTGTGTGTGTGTGTGTGTGTGTGATTGTGTGTGTTTTTTTAAGGGTATATAGTAACAGGCAACAGGCACAGAACATCAACATATCTAAACATACTTCGAGACCAACCTCCATAAATCTATATACAACTATACATATATTAATCTAAAAATAAAATGTTCTATACCTCCACATATTAATAGATGTATGCATATACCTATGCATGTGTCTGGTCTACTCATCAGCCTGTGGGAACCAGCTAATCCACTTTTCGTACTCGACAAATATGTCACGCCCATAGGAAAGCGGCTATATGCAGGCTACGTACAAAAAGCGGAAGCACGTAAAAACATACCATTTGATACCATAGCTCAGAGCAAACAACACGTGCGTGTGGTTCAATGGTGACTTGCTACATACATATCATAACTATTTTGACACCACAGTTTACATTCATCAGTAATTTTCTGTGGTCCAAAAGAAACCTGTTATAAAACATTTCGACACCTCAGATCCTGACCTCAGTTTTATTCTGGGTTCGTGTGTGTGTGTGTGTGTGTGTGTGTGTGTGTGTGTGTGTGTGTGTGTGTGTGTGTGTGTGTGTGTGTGTGTGTGTGTCATATGGCATACATATTCCCATCTGAGTACAGAAAGAGCTATATTCCCGAATGTTTGTATAACACTTTACAAATGTTGTCTACCCAATGATGGATGCCAGCTCTATTTTCAGCTCCGTAAATAATCCATCAACTGTAATAAGTTAAAAATTATTCCCCCATAATGCGCAGATCTCACTGTCTGATGGTGTTTTCAACACGGGAAAAACAATTATAGTGTAGTCGCCTTTCAACACACATTTTGCAAAGCTAGCTTACCTGATCACAATACCGCGTGCCTCTGATTGGGTAGCAATTCACATGATATCACAACATGTTAATATCACACCTGAACTAGGATATTGAAGAAAGTAATAAATCTAGTTGACAACATCGTCTCCACCACCGTCTCTAATAGTTTAATAATTATGTTAATCAACGTGTACGTTCTTTTTTAATGAATTAACCACATTACGGATGTCATCATTCCTCTAATTTAATAGTAATACAAAACCGTTTAATAATGTTATCAGTCAGCGAGTTTTTTTATGCAAAAAGGCCTTTGAAATATAATAAATGCTTGTCATATCTGACTTGTCTCATTGAATACATCAAGATGGCAAACATTACACACCAACATCCATATATTTGATTTTAATTGTGTTTTTTTACATACAATATGTCATAGTTTAATATTTGCTGAGCAACAACAAATAAAATATTTTAAATGAACTACAATGAAATATTGAAAGCATAAGGAATAGTATAGACATAAGATATTCAAATATGAAGACCAGATGTTTTTTTGTTCAATAATTGTTATATCATATTTATGTCATCATATCAAAATTATCATTTAATATCGTCTACTGTTATATCTATATCGTTATAACGTTTCACTTACTTTGATATCAGAGACATTAGGGCTTCGTATTTATAATCGTATCAAATATACTCTGATTACGCTGTGTACAATCGTATGACAATAGTTAGTATATCTCGTCTCTTATCACATGACAGCTGCCATTGCAACGCACCATCATATGATATATAGCCATCATAATTTCAAACTTAGCTAAAGGTATTCAAAAGTCACGTGATCGGGCATTAAGTAGTGTCACATGACTGACAGCATGGCGCCGATGTGTCGAGATAGCCACATCACAACAAAACATCAATCGCTTTTGCATAACGGAATGTAATATTGCTGAGATCCAGGACATTTTTCCACAACAACGTTACTTATAGGAGTGATCCATGTGAAACATTAAATCTTTATGTTAAGTAGATATTCCGTGGATTTATTCTGACATCCCAAAGCACAAAACATTATATATATCACGTTATTGGATCTGGATCTAGAAAACATACTCTAGAACATAGTCTGATATCTAGAACGGGATTACATGTTCAAGATCTCTTTTCCCTTCCTTTCTTTCTGGAGCAAAGAAACGGTAATAGATTGGATTACCTTATTCCGACACAGCACACTTGCATGACGTGATCCAGATATATTACGCGCACAGGCGGTTATAAAATACGACATACTCGCGTTGGTGCGAGAGAAAAGCTGTAAATAAGAACACGTTAATTCGAGAGACTGTCCACAAAAATAGGAAAACGACAAAACATATCGAGTTTTTTTTCCGCATCTTTACACGAGAAGAATCGCTTCCAAATAATAAATGGGTTCGGACTGGATCTGGTGAATTGTGTTTTATAAAACACAACCAATAAGGAGCCTAGCAAAATAAAGAGTTTTGTCTGTCTGTATATAGAGCTATATCGGTCATTTGAAAAGGTTCCAAGTTTGAAATCTATTTATCAAGACAGAGTTAATGCCAAATACCTTCAGTCTCCATATGTTTCCTTCTAATCAAGAGGTGATTTGTTAGTATCTTAACCCGTCCACTCACCTGTTGACCAGTAACTAGTTCAGTCCAATCAACAATAAATCAATATATATAAATATATATCAGTCCAATCAACTGTCGAACATTATCAAAGTCCAAAATCAAAATCAAATAGTATAACTGTTTTCAAATAAAGTGATCATTCGAATTCACTTTTATTTAGTCACCTGCTCCATATTTTCTCCCGGTCTCTGATTAGGTAATTAACACCACCGGGATTTTACTTTAAAGTTCTAATTACCAAAATCTAAAATGGATGGCATTTCTTCAGTTTATTCACTCACATGAAATATTACCATATTGGTGGAAATAGGTAATTAAGGGGATAACCAGGAAAGAAAATGATAAATGTACTCGCCAACATAAATTAACTTTATTATAAGTATTCAAGTAATCGTTGGACTTTGCGATATATGTAGATTGGTTGAATATGTTCTGAGGTGATTCTTGTAAACAAATCTGGCTAATGTCTAGATGCCTGAATAATTAGTTATCCCGCTGTATTATTTGTATCTTTATGAATTCTAACCCAACATATCCATTGTAAGACACTTACTTCTTCAGTCTAGCAAAATGTTAACAGCCTTATCTTTGGTCGATAAAGTGTGATCGGATTACAAGAAGAAACGAATCAGAAGATATATAGCTAACGAGCCAATCAAGGGTTGGAAACGTTGTTTATTTATAAGTAAATTCAACCATAAAACCAATTTATCTCATTTTGTATATGTAATATCATTGGAGTAAAGAGAATTCGTGAATCTGGAGCTAATTTCCGATGTCAATACATTTGAACGTTTAATGAAGCAAGGAGAATATTCCGGTGAAATCCCTTATGGACGATTTTTGTTAATTTTTAATTTTGCATATAAATCACCTTGTAATATAATACTTGTTGGCGAATACCTGCGACAGTAAAGGTGTTGAAAGTTTTAAATATTTGAAAGTCACCACTGCTGTTTATCACCTGGTTTAAGACCTCTAATTTACACACACCCCTTCAAATAATTTTCGCACTACTGATTGATACGTTATAGATTAAATCGCGAAATGCATGTGTTTGAAATCACTCTATTAGCGTAATTCAAATTCCAGCCAAAAAGGATTTCTCCAAATAACTAGTATACACGAAAATAGCAAATATAAATCGCAGCGCACAGATAAGTGAGTAAACTCATTTGCTACAGGATAATCACTAATTGCTAAAATCATGTTGTATATATATGATCTGACCATACATTAATATATTGCTTAAAACACAGTAAAAAGATATTAGTGTTTTGAGAAGTTACAAATATAGCATTGAACCCCCAAACTATAATAATATTTAGGTGTCCATTTCATTTAAGCATTATTTAAAACGTTCAATGTATTTTTCTTTTAAAAATCATTTCGTATTTCATTCCAATCTAATGCAAAGAGGCCTTTCTAAGACTGGGGCGCCTCCGTGGTCTAACAGTAGCGTGTTATATCACAGATCACTACCACCCGTGTTCGAATCTCGGAGTAGGCATATCTGAAGGGTGTTTCATCTTTGACTTCGATTCATTACATTTGGAGGTCGCCGGGTCCAGTTAGTCTACCATGTGCACAAAAGTAGCCGTAACACATCAATCGTCATCATCGTTTCTAAGACTAAAACTTGTGTTCCTTTATTTGCTGCAATTATCAAAGCAACTTGGATACGAATGATTAACAATGTTATATATAATTTCAATAAACTGATAAATTATTACTAAATACAATCGTCGTTTATTACTTTTATCGAGTAATTTACCATAAGAGCTTTTAAAATCTAAATTAGTGAATTATTAAGCCTTTGTGAAGGTCTCAAGCTTATATATATTGAGCAAAAATTGCCATATGACACAAAATTAATTAAAATAGCATTTAAGAAAAACTATTGTAGAGCATCATTTTGTTGGATTCCATAAGAACACTAGATAATCTACATATAATCTACATATAAATTGCACTTGTGTACCGGCTTTGCTACAAAGCTGGGTTACATCTTCATTAAATGTTTGATGTATTATCTAAATATAATCCTAATAATTTAACATTATCTGCAGATATAATTACGTTGTCTCCGATAATAAAATAATCAACATGATCACGTTTACCATAGGCTATATATTAATATGTATCGGGATATACCTTCTTATGATTGGCTTCAATCCAGGCAGTAACCTTTTCGCACTATATAATCGATTTTCTTTGACTGAATCATAACTCTATCCGGCACATATCCAAGTATTAATATCTGAATAATTATAAATCTGCACATCATCGCCTGTAAGTAATAGCGTATCATTAGAACATATATGATATGGTTGTGCTCCCATCATTGATCCTTGTGCAGCATCCTTATATACACACTGTCATTAACAAATATCGTCGTCCTGTTGTACGCGTTGTTTCCTGTTACAATAATAGCTAAGCATTAGCTTATAAGCAGACCTAAATACTCGATTCGCATGAAATTTGGCCATATAGAATTCGCACAATATACAATCAATAGCTCGCAATGTATTATTTTTCACTACACAATCAGTTTTGTCTTCATCTAGAGATTGTTTAATATTTTCAATCATGTGCATAAGAACAGCTTCATAATTATGTTTTTGTCTAAGTCCAGATATTAATGGGTTGAACATCTAATCAAAATACGCGTACAGCTGACTCACCATTTCTCTTCCAAACATCTTAGGTCCCACAGGTCTATAGTTACATACATCTAGATAACTATAATTTGGAAATGAACATATTCTTAAACTCTTATTTACGTATAGCATATGGAATAGCAACATATATCGCAAGCTTTTTTATTATTGTAATATCTCACAGAAATTATTCACAAACAAAATATATAAATTTGGGCGGGACGTATGACGGGCTATCATTGTAATTTCACCGGAATATGTCTTGGAGAGTTTAGCTGTCAGATAAGTTACACAATTGGTTATTTCATATTTCTGTTAGTTTGTCTTTAATCGATATCTTGACACCTTATATCATCGTCCACTGAAATGTTTTCACGAAGAATCTAGGGGTTTATTAATTGTCTTAATGGCTAATAGTTGTTAGCATTGCTGTTGTGTAAACACCAAAATTCTCACCCTCCCCACCCTCCATATTTCTTCTTATATAATCATAAATATTTATAAATAATCAGATAAGGTAAACTCAGTTTCTTTCCTTGCGAATCCATGGTGGTAAGAGCACGTAGTTGAAAACATAAAAAGAAGATAGGGTTTAATGCAAGACGTTTTATCAGTTTGCCAATAGCACGTTCTAAAGCCACATATGTATATGCATAAAATGTAGGTAGTGTCCATAAATTGTCGGTCGATGCGTGATAAATGTGATAACGTAGCTGATGATATTACATATATGAATTCCGGTGCTCTTGTTATTACGGATACTTGGCTGATTGGTAATATTTCAGACCAAAAAGATATATGGTGATGACTCCAGCTGGATATTCATTCGATCATACAGATTGCATTCATAAAAACGGTGGGAATGTGGGCATTCTCTTTCGTGGTTCACTGACGTGTGTAACTCAATTGAGATTTTAGGTGTTCTTTTGAAAATAATTTTTATCTAGAGGATAGGTTTCCTTGTAGATAATTATCTACAAATTATACCCAACGAAGGAAAATGATCTGAAAGTGCAGAGTTTTTCAATGAATTTTAGGAATAGGTTAGCTCTCTCGCTACTAGGAGTTGTCATCTGTTGATCTTAAGTCATTTCAATATGCATTCAGGTTGCCAGAGGAATACCGATATTAAACAACTGGTTGACATTCTTAGTTCGGTCAATCTGACGAAGCATGTAAACAGAAGGCATATATCTAGTCACATTAAATCTTGTTGTTTCACAGTACGATAACATTGATGGTTCTTTTCAGAAATAATCTGTTGCAACTAATATTTAATATAGTATAGAAGAATGCTTTTGTTTTTGCTGATCTGGAGGATCATTTCTCTGGATCATCTGTTATACCTTTATAATAGTAAATTGAAGATTCTTGTAAATGAGTATACGCCTATACGAATAAAGGCAATACCAAGAATACTACTACTTCCATGGTATAGTAAGGATATACAGGCTTGTGAAAGGATGTGAATCAGGACCAATTTTTGTTCAATATGAAATATCGATTGAATAGCTTCTTCTCTCGAAAGATATTAAATAAACATAATGTGTTCTCTTGCAGGACATTATTAAAGGATATACCATTAGTAGAAGAGCTCTTCCTGTCAGTGATGGATAAATTTGAGTCGTTTTGCAGAGAATGATGACAGACAGATGCTGAAGAGGTAATCTAACGATTTCTTTGCAATTGACCCTGTGCCTAAATGACTTGTGAAATAGCCCAAATATAAAGACAGCTAATTAACTATTATACCCCGATGTTTTCCATGATCCTTGGAGGCTCCACTCATAAATCAATTAATTAAACATTTAGTTTGGACTGTAATATTCTAAACAATTAGAATCCTGTTTTTCAAATCTACAATTATAGAAAGCACAGATGATTTTCGTTTAAGCAAATACTTATTCAATACTAACAATAATGAAAGAACAGAGTAGTGAATTTAATTTAATGCCAATTAAAGGTAAGGCAGTAATAATTATTCGTCTGAATGTGTCTGCTGCATTTCACACGATTGACTATCATGTACGTGTCCCTATATTGAAAAATATGTTTGGTCTATCATTTAAAACAGATAAATAGCTTAAATCAAATTTGGAATCCTACCTGATGTTCAGTCATAACTAGTTTGTACACAACACGGTTCAGTTATTGGTCCTTTGGTTTTCATAATATATGCACGTTCTTTTGGGATCACTGTGCAGCGATATGGTATATTATATATTATCTATTTTGCTTCACCATATTATGTTAAATCTATAATAAATACTAGAATTAACGATCAGATATTCCATTACCCATAATGAGTCAGTTACAAATATAGGTTTTATTTTTGCAAATGTATAAAGACGTATAATATGTCACATTATCGTGGTAATGTTGCTGATGGGGCATTGATATATATGCACTAAGGATAGTGATCCAAGAACTAATGTAGAGATTAACTAGAACAAAGTTAGGCCATAACTGAATAACAACAGTACACCGATTTTCTTATTAACTTATATAAATGATAAACGTAGTGGAAGAAACCAAATTACACACTTGACATTGAAATTAGAATTTGCCAATAGTGCCAAGAATATAAAAACTTATTTCCGGCAGCCAATCTACCAATGTATATAAATACACTCTATAGTAGTAAATTACAAAGCTAATAAGTTTGGTAACATTATCTGTTAATTGAGAAAAGAAACTGAAGGCACATGAGTATCTTATAATGAGATGTAGATAACGATACTTATCAAAGAAATATCACACAATTTCAAAGGTGATCAAAGATATCTAGAAAATCTAACAGCGATTCAGGTTATAGAATGCTTTCTAAATACCGTAATATGTTTAATTGGGTCAATATAGATATTAATATTATTTTACTATTTATTAATTACTGATGTGAGTATGAAATAGGACTGGGTATTATAATATTTACAATATTAATTATACAATGTCAATTATTTACAATGACCACCTGGCAGAGATATATTAATTATTACAAAATATGGTATTGATGATCGCACAATTGCATAATTCATATGAAATTTATTTGATTATGTGGTGTTTCACATTATCTGGAATAGGTTCGTGATATCGACCTCCGGATAAATCGATGAAGTCACGGGATACAATGAATGCCTTCATTATAGAACTTGATACACTTAAACGTGTTCATATGACTTTCTTTGAAGATAGGCATCATTTGGACAATATCTTTGGTGAAAATAGATCATGAAAGGTGTACAGCATATAAACGCGTACAATGTAAATCGCTGTGTGGTATCACAAATGGGTAAC
This sequence comes from Paralvinella palmiformis, assembly GCA_025642065.1. Lineage (NCBI taxonomy): Eukaryota > Metazoa > Annelida > Polychaeta > Terebellida > Alvinellidae > Paralvinella > Paralvinella palmiformis. Next base: position 17,611 of record JAODUP010000840.1, read on the forward strand.
TAGAACTACAACATCCAGCACCAGTCAGTGGGGAACATTACGATGAGAGAAAACTTAAATACACCGAGAGTGTTTACGTCTTAAAGAGACACAAAGGGTTATGGATTGTATATATGATTTTACGAAACATAACCCCGTGATCCTTGACAAAATATAGCATGTGACTATAACTTAAGCCAAAAACACTCCCTACAGGCGTCCTGAAATGATAATAACAATTACATCGATTCATCAACAGGAGATATCGTCATACTTATGGTGTTTTATGTTGATTTGATGAAGACGAAGAAGACATTGATGATCTTGGTAATTATGATGGAGGTGATGGTAATTTATAGCTACGTCTTGGACACCTTTTGGTTGTTAATCAGTACACATTCAGCCCGATATAATGCCTTCATGGATAGAACTAGAGCACCAAATACTACACGTATTAGCATCGATGCCATAAACCTAATTATGATATATTAACAGATAAAAACGTTCTTACTTAATTATATCAGGACTTCAGTCATATTTTTCAGAAATGTTATCGTCGGCAAATGATATTAATTAGAACAGAAGGTACACTGAAATATCCAAATAAAGCCGCAATAATAGGACCGTTAGGTTTTAATGAACCAATTCTGAAGAACCATATCCCTCAGACTTGTTGTGTAAATCTGTCTAGATAAAAATGATAATTGTATGAATGTATGTGTCTATCCATCGCGGTGCGCGTTTGTGTATATCTGCAGATAACTAGATAGATAACTAGATAGATAGATAGATAGAAAATGATAGATAGATAGATAGATAGATAGATAGATAGATTCACAGTTTTAAAGTTTGGATTTGTATGCATCCTTATACCTCTCACTTAGACATCTATATGATGTTGTGATATTAGTTATCAAACAATAATGCTTTAAATTAGTGTTTACATTGGGAATGTTCATATCAATAGCAGAGAAGATAAAATTATTATAGGAGTTATAACTATTGTATGGTGAATTTGTGATAATAAAACAATCACATCACATTAAACGGTACACACTGATAACGTTCAAGGTTATATCACAGTGAGCCCGACACCGTTTTCCACACCACCACTCCCATGGGATCATGTGGGTAAAAAATAGTTAAATACCCATGAGGGTGATTCCTACGAGAATGTTGTCGTCATCAGGGGATCTTTATCGTGTCGTCATTCATCCGGTCAAACAAAAACATCTGTTTACATTAACAGCCAATGGTTGTCTTTGACATCATTTACCACGTGACTAACTGGTAGATAGGCGGAGCCACATCACCGCATCCCTCGGATATGATGTTTGGGCAAAAATTAAGAAAGCATATGAGAATATATATAATATATATATATATATATATATATATATATATATATATATATATATATATATATATATATATATATCACTTCTAAATTGCTTCTTCTTAATCTTGTTATCACGAAGACAAAGGGAAAATGATTATGACGATAGATGACGATAGTGGTGCTAGTGATAATAATTATGCTAATTTATTACTTATTTCAGAATATATAGTGGTCTGTGCTCAGTACATATCATAGTGTGGCTGAAACTTAGACATTAGTTTATTCTGGTGAAAAATCATTTCTGGCAGCTACTGCACGAGGGCCAGCAGCAGCAGCAATAGTAACACCAGTAACGGCAGCCACAATAACATTATCAGCAACAACAATAACAACATCAACAACAAAAGTAGAGTAATTTTGAATTACACATATACTAACATAATAATAGTAATAATAATAATAATAATAATAATAATAATAATAAAGTATATTTAATCAATTGTCCTTACTAATAGGAGCCATTCAACGGCACTATACTGTTATATATATTATTTTAAGTTAATTTGCACTTACAGATCAATTAATAAATAATGTTGTTTAGTCCCTAATAAAATAAAATCACCGATAAATATAGGAAGTAACTACGTAACAAGAAATGACTGTACATGATATTCTATAGTCAGATGTTTACAAAGGCTTTCAAATGGTGATGATTAATTTAGTAAACCAGTTCAATATACGAGAATATATAACATAAAATATATACATTTTCTGACACACTTCCTTGAACTCTCGTTCGATCTCAGCTTGTATTGTTCAAAGGATCTTTACCACCTTATGATGACCTAGTTATTATTAACTACCTACCGCAGGACAAATGAGTGAACTTGTATTTCCAGATATACGTTTAATGCATTTAAATATTCTATTGATCATGATCATCATTGATCTTTTATGTCCACTTTTGTACACACGATAGGCTAAATGGGCCGAACGACCGCCCAAAGTAATGAAACGAAGTCGAAGATGAAACACACTTCAGATATGCCAACACGCGACCAGTTAGACCACAAAGGCGCTCACGTGAGTGGTGGTTGTTTTTTTGTTTGTTTGTTTAGCCTCAGTTTTGATCGCGCAAGTAACATACAGTCGCGGACTACTCTTTAGAGAAATATCCCACAAAAACAAATGTGAGCCGGATTCTGACCCATCACTTGGAGATTGGCAGCGCAACGCTTTAACCATTGCGCTATCTGAGAAACCAAAAGAAAGTATGAATTCAGTTTAGAAAATGCATTTATCATAAAGCCAACATCATATCCACTGCTCTTACAATATTTATCATATTAATGATATTTATAAATATGTATCTACGTACTTATCTCTGCCTCCGATTATGGGACATATACATAAATTTAGAAAGAAGGTAACATTTCCTACTGATCATGTTATCCGAATTGTTACACTCTGTCTGATGTATTATTGTACTAGATGGAATAACATTTTGCAGTAATCACAAGCGAAAGAAATCCGCCGTTGATATTTTGTTCTCCCTCACATGATTGGAAGTACACAAACACGAATAAGTACATTGGTGACTATATAAAATATCACCAAATTAAATCTGGATATAGTAACGTAATCCGCGATGACAGATTGTGTGGTGAGTACAGACGATGATTAAGGTCAAACCCATGACAATCTCTTTAAGCGCCTTTATTGGAGAAAGGCTTAAGTCGGTTAAGAACTAAGATAATACAATAGTGATTGGAGATTTAAATGCTAATGTCGCGACTATGATATTGACAGAACTAAGCTGACAATGGTTAGATAAAGACAAATATGGGAGTCTAATATCATACATTTCATGACCTTCTAACAAACAATTACCCATTCTTGTATTTCCGTAGGCAATGGTATCATTCGGAATTATTGTAGGGTGTGCAAATTCTTTAATTTTCCTATCAATGAAGACTAATTCAAGATATATCACTCCATTCGTTTCTTAGATGTGTGTCTGCAAGTGAATGGATTCATTTGAAAGATATAGTAAACGCAACAGAGATTATCATCAAAAGGGGTAATGAGTTTGAATATAATTATTATTTTTGTGGTGAGTCAATGGACGCCAGTCATGATTCCCTTATCTACCAAACAAAACTCCGCTCTTTATCAATTTCAATAGCACGATTGTATTCATCCTTTTGTCTCCGTACGATTATGTAAACGCGAAACACACACAAAATGTGTTATTATAATTCAGTAATCTAGCCATGCGTAATTTGAATTGTGGTTGCTAATGACAATAACTGCTAACAAATGGTAATCTAAAGTATTTCAATCAATTCAGTGTCGTAACATTTCAGCCTACCTTTTCACACTTCATGAGCAACAAGTGAATTAATCAAAAGTCAAAATGCATTAATGTCAGCAACACTTAATATGATTATTATCTGCATTTTCTTTGGCGTTATAAATAGATCAAAATATTCGTTATTATATTTTAAAAACAGTAATTCTAAACTAATCTTCACTATGGAATAATTAATATTATCTGTTTGATATAGTTTCTTATTTGTGAAATAAGGCCTCATGATTTTCAATGTCAATATGTAAATTAATAAATCAATAAAAGTTAATATATGAAAAGAAACATCCTGTCAGCAAACTAGTAGCAACATGACTTCAAACAAACTGAAATTTAGTCTAAATTCAGCAATAAATAATAAACTTAATCACACAAATCTTGTTTTCTATATGACGAAACGTCAGTCACATAGTGTCAATGGTAAAACTACTAAACGTCGGGGTGTGGAAGTGATAGCAGAGCTCTGCCATTAGAAAATGGACTTCCTGTATATTCGATTGACCGTTTTGCAACAGTGTACTAGATGCTGTTATTTCGATCAAAGATAGAACTTACATAAATGTCTAGTCACAAATTATATATATATATATATATATATATATATATATATATATATATATATTATGCTGTTTTACAACCACTTTTGTGCACATGGTAGGCTAAATTGGCCGAGTGACCTCCAAAGGCAATCAAGCGAATTCAAAGAAGAAACACCCTTCAGATATGTTGACGTCGAGATTCGAACTCGGCTGGTAGTGATCTGTGGTCCAACGCGCTACCAATAAGATCACGAGGCGCCCTTATATATATATATATATATATATATATATATATATATATATATATATGTATGTATATATTTTAATGTCATCTAATGCAAAAGCGTATCCATATTCAAAATCTAAACAGTTCTTTACCGTGTGGTCTGTAATTGTAAATTTTACTAGTTTAGAAAACTTACCCTTCATCCTTTGGTAAAAGAAGACGTTTCTGACAACTATAAGCAGAAATAAGTCGGATTTCTTTTGATGTAAATCACCTTAAATGTTTTCTCAATCACTGTAATGCTAAACCGAAAGAATTGTATTTCTCCTAACCGTCTGTCTATTTCCATGGTTGTTAAATTTCCGTTGATAAATACACGTTTATTATTAGTTTGTGTTGCTTAACAACATATATAGATGTTATTTTCAGAGAATATAATAAAACATATGTGTGGAACCTTCAACTACAATATATGGAGCTAATTTTATTTATTTATCTCATAATATATATATATATATATATATATATATATATATATATATAATTATATATATATATATATATATATATATATATATATATATATATATATATATATATATATATATATATATATATATATAATGAATTGTTGAAGATTTCTTTTTCGTTGCTTTTTCTCTTATGGAAAGAAATGCTGATCACTTCCTGTAAAATTGCTTGATGCAGTCCAGATATATTCTGGGTACCAGAGTTATTTTAATAGTTTCCAAGCTTTAATCCTATCTCTAAAGACAGAGTTTATGCCAGTTGCCTTCAATCTCCACATTCTTGACTTTACACGGACGTAGATCAGTATCTTAATCAGACCACTCAGCTGTAGACCGGTAACTGATTCAGTCCATATACCGATAGACCAGCAAGTGGCTCAGTCTAATCCGCCGTCGATCAGTATCTGCATCAGTCCAATCAGCTTTAGATCGTTGTCGGAGTCCCCAAAATCAATTGTGTTAAAATTAAAAGATTATCTAAAATTTTGTGAAAATGCTTAGTATTTCTCTATTTTCTCTGTTCAGTTAATTGCTAATTTAGGAATATGGCGTTGAAGTTCTAATTATCTTGATTTCTTTTCCAAGGTCTGGAGTGGATATCATATCGTCAGTTTATTCACTAACTTTAGCGTATTGATGCAAAAGCGGCAATTGCAGGGATATTCATATATACGACCAACAAAACCTATATGCTAACAAAGGTTTTATTTTCGGTTCTTCAATTTAAATGAAATTTATCATATTTCATTTGTCATTAATTATAAAAATAATTATTGAACTGTGTAGTAACTGTAAGTTGGTATAATCTTTTACAGGTAGGATTATTGTGAATAAATCCAGCGAATGCTGTGAAACTTTATTGATCATAAAGAGTGCTCTTCTCGTTTTGTCTTTATGAATCCATCATGAATATTCTAACGTTGGTAATTGATACGAAATTCCACCTTAAAATCAATTGTTATATATAACATAATTAGAGTAAAGAGTATTAGTGTATATGAAGCTATTTTCCTGAAGTCAGAACTTTTGAATGACTCACGAGACTGGTCGTAGTTTCAGTTTATTCCCCATGTGGAATATTCTAATTTGTTTCTAAAAATGCATACACACCACCCTGCAATTGACTATTTACTAACATATACCTGCAATCATAATAGTTATTGAAGACTTTAAATATCCTACAGTCAACGTTGGTGATGATTAGTTATTTTATTACACCTAATTTACTCACAGCTTGATATAATTTATATACACTGGGTTACTAGATCATAATTTAATTGGTGATATCATAAACAGGTGTATTAGAGTCCACTATATGCAGATTCAACACGAAATAGGAATTGAGATTTAGCCATTGTCATTTATTAAATTATCTCGGGGAACCTATTTTAACAAACCGAATTTGCATCTTTAACAACCAATACGTAATTTTCCACCGAATCTATCGGTTATAAGCACTTAATTATATGATTAGTCGTGTGAAATTAATGCATTTTAACATAACTCACGTGCTGCAAAGGATTGTAATAAGACCAGTTATTTGGGAAAGGAAGCGCATATTACAGTAATATCTGCTTATATTTTCGTTTAAATAAATACCAGTTCCCTTCATCCAGGCGATCCCAATTTCGTATTATCCCATTAACTACAAATAGTCGATTTAAGATATAGTGAACTCTATCGCGCTATTTACTCACGAGTTGGAGTTTATGTGGCCTGCTAAAGAAATAATTGATGATGCACTTAAAGCCAATTAGCAGATTTGAAACTGCATAGTGTACAACCGCCACGGTTACATTGTCATGTACAATTACCAGGTTTACGTTGTCATAAAAACATACCCCATCAAGACTAATTGCTGAACACATCATACTAGACAGCCATGAGAGGCGTTGCTTTCACGCTATCATTGACGCCTTATTTAAAAGATATTCATGATTAATAAATACTTTTAGTGGATGTTCATGAAGATGTCCAGTCACTCTCTTCAAACATCATTTATTCACGTATGAGAGTAACAGCACTAATACAAATAATTTGTTTACGTTTATGTTGGTATCATACCATAAGCCATGTGTTAGTATTATGTAAAACTCACACACAGGTACACACACATCCGTGAATATATATATATATATATATATATATATATATTAAATTTAGTATTACTATCATACCTGTGTTTAATATACAAGAGTATCTCTGTGTGCGTGCGTGCATGCATGAGTGTGTGTTCCTGCGCGCGTGTGTATGTGTGTGTCTGCGTGCGTGCTTACGTGTTTGTGCTTGTGTGTGTGCTTCGGGATTTGTGTGCGTGCTTGTGTGCTTGCGTGTGTGTGTTTTAGGATACATATATATGCTGGCAATGGCTCAGAACATCAAAACATATACACCCTTTAAAATATATACCCCCATTAATCTATACGTAATTAAATCAATACACTGTTGAATTTAAGCATACAAAAGTACACATCTATACATACGTAGACCTAGATATGTCTGGACTACTCATCAGTCTGTGGGTCCCAGATAATTCGCTTTTCGTACATTACAAATACGTCACGCCCACAGAGAAGCGGTTGATGTAGGCTACGCACAAAAAGCGGAAGAAAATAAAAAAAGTACCATTTGACACCACAGCACGTAGCTAACAACACGTGTATGCGTTGGGTAGTAGGGTAATATATATCAAATATATATATATATATATATGTATATGTGTGTGTGTGTGTGTGTGTGTGTGTGTGTGTGTGTGTGTGTGTGTGTGTGTGTTATTGACACCATAGTTTAAATTCAACAGTGGTTTACTGTGGCTGAAAGGTAACCTATACATAAAATATTTCGATACCACAGCTAATGATCTCAGCTCTATTCTGGGTTCGAATTGTTAAACAAATCTTATCTATATCATCCACACGGACAGAGGTCCGATAGGTTCGGCTTCGCCAAGTTGTTGTTTGATGGAGTTGAGAAAAGTTATGCCTTTAATAGGCTCTCTTTGCGCCAACCAACATAACACTTTCATTTGAACACACGACAAAGGTGTGTTGTGTACACTACCGGCGTCGTCAAGCTGCTACCTGATCCGGGTGAATATTTGTGCCTTTCGTGAACTCTCGGCGCACTAACCGACACAACAGTTTCTGTTGAACACATGACAACCACACAGAGGTTTTTAAATAAAACTGACAAAACTGTGGGTTTCTACATTCGAACCAATTTTATAAGTTGTATTCACCAGAAGCTTAATCCAACACAATTAGAAACTTGGTGACTCTAAAAGTATCAAGGTCACCCATTTTATTATTTAGTATGTCCTTTGCTGCCAATTACTGCTTGCATGCGACACAGCATGATTGATATAAACTATTCACAGTAATCCTGGGTGATTTCAATGTTACAAATATCCTTGATACTTGCCTCAAGTTTCTTAGCACTTGACGGCTGCTTATAGGCCTCATTATCCTTCGGAATAGTCCACAGGTTCTCCATTAGATTGATATATGGGCTATTTCCGGGCTATTCTTGCCCAGAGGTCTTTTTTCGGGAAGTAAGTAACTACCTTTGAGCTTAGCGCCATCTTGTATGAAGATCGTGCAGCCGTGAACGTGAATGTACAGTTTCAGCTTCTCTTTGGGCAATTCCACGTACTTGGATCGATTCAAAGTGGTGTTAGGAGGAATGAAATACAGACAAGAAGCGCCACGACGTGACATAGCACCCAAAATTATTTATCTCGATGGGTGTTTCGTTGTGGCTACGACATATTTCTTGTCAAAATGCTTTCCCAATGGCCGACTAATGTGCATGTGGCGAGGTGCAGATTGTTGCATGTGCATTCGTCAGAAAACAGCACTTTCTTCCCCTCAACGAGCGTCCAATGCCGATGACATCTGACAACGTCCAGTCTCTTGTTCTTCATCACTGGTGCCAGGTGTGGCTTTCGTGCCAATCTGCGGGACTCCAATCCAAATTCTTTCCTGAGACATCTCGAAACAGTCCGGGAACTAATTGATATACAATTTAAGCGTAAAATAGCGCAGATGGTTCTTGCAGGAGTACAATACTATCTGTCTTATTGAGCAGTCTCCTATGAGAGTAGTCTTCCGTGGATGACTATATATTTTTCTGTCATAAAACGTGCCATGAGCATTGAATTTGACAATCCCATTATGCACCACTGTCTTGTAGCAACACAGCAATTTAGCAACATTCCCCTTTCTTTGTATCCTTCTCAGTGTAAACTTACTATTTATGCCCTTTGAACCATTGTATGGATGCAGCGATGACTGGGAAAACACCCAACAACACCGACATCAGTAGGCAAATGACCAGCAAATTATATGTAAGCTTACTGTTCCATGACATGAATTGGATGATGCATTAAAACATTAAATTACATCTGAAGTCATAACATCAAAAGGCTTGAACTTGTCTGAACTTGGCAAATGACTATATATATATATATATATATATATTATATATATATATATATATATATATATATATATATATATATATATATATATATATATATGATAGTGAGCCATTTCGGTAATAGCTTTTCGAATTCAAATCAATATTCATCTTTGCTTAATAATATAGAAAACTACAGAGTTTCTTTTGATTTACATATTTATAAGATTTTATTTAGTATCATTCGGATAACTATTTTACTTTAAAATTACTACATAATGTCATTATATCTTTATAAGACCATTGCAGTGAGGTTTGGTCTGATCGGTCAACAGCAGGTCAATATTAATAGTCTTGTATATTGGTAAAAAAACAAACATTTTATTATTATTGATCAAGAAGTCCGCCAATTATAAAATGTGGTGATAAATAATATGTTCATTAATGTGTGTCGTAACATATAATGTGAATCCTTGTTCAAGCGCCAAAGATGAGTGTTAGCACTATTTTCCTCGCATGGACGTTTATGTACCATAATAATTTGTTCCTTTGATATAATATTCCGCTCTGGTTAATATTCGGGTTTATTTATTTACGTCAATCTATAAGATTTTATAGAGTTGAGAAAATATCACCATCAGTGAAGACTTCGTTTAGATGACATAAACTTTTTGAATTATCTCCTGACGTAGATTTAGAAATTTATAGAAGTTATTAATGAAATAATTAATGTACTCTTCAAACATATTGAATTTGAATGAATAATTACTGCAACTTTGACATAATCTGAATCAGGCAAACTTTACCTCTATAAACTATGTTCAGCACATGTATCATCTTTTTCATTCACCATATCAAATAAATGTACAATAGATTGTACTCTTAATTGTTCACAGTTATCCACACATAAAATCATTTCAGAATAAACCGGGAAAGCCAAAACACAATTGATAATGTCCTACTTAGAAAACTACCAAAGGACTGTTTGTCCTATACTAATACTAGTTTCAGCTTTTTAAGTATTATCTCCGAATATAAAGCCCTATTACGGCCAGGTTAAGCCTTGTTGTCACGAAAAAGACACATTGAAAGGAACATATAATTATATGTCTCAATATAAAGGTGCTCCAGGGAAATATCTAGAGAAGAACCAACTGGAGATTGACCGGAAACTGTTTACTTATGACAAGTCAGAAGTGAAGTTGTCTGAAAGGAAATTAAGCCAGATGAAAGATACTGACCTTTTACGTCATAGAAAATAAACTAATAAATAAATCGAATGGCTTTGTTTTACACTTAAACGTATTTAACAAAATACCTTTATATTTTATGAAAGCTAGCTAAGTCGAATAATAAAGCTCAATCTACATTTAGTGATCTTCACTTCTAACATGTTACGAGTAAACCGCTTCTCCCACGCGCCTTAACAAGGAAATAGTAAGCAATTCCTGAGCGTCTATGTACTCTAACATGGAGTGCCCACTTTGGATGATGATGATGATGATGATTGATGTTTTACGGCCACTTTGGTGCACGTGGTTGACAAAATGGGCCGAGCGACCTCCAAAGGTAATGAAACGAAATCAAAGATGAAACAACCTTCAAATATGCTTCATCTCTCTTTCTCTCTCTCTCTCTCTCTTTATATATATATATATATATATATATATATATATATATATATATATATATATATATATATATATATAAACCTTGCATTAATACTTCTCATCGACTTCTATAAAATTACATAACGTCGATATTCAAGTTCTAAGCAGTTCTCTCAATTAACACATTTAAATAATACATATGTGAATTTGTAATTAACAAACCGATAATATCGTCATCTTGTCTTTCTTCTATAAGTAGTATATATTATCAGTGCAAAAGGGGACATTAATTGGTTTCATGTTGCTTAATCACTTGGAAAGGAAACAAACCAACTGAAAGATATATCCAGGAGCCAACCAATGATCCGTGAAAATCATTATTTAACAATCCATGTTGTCCACCACTTTAGAAGACTTGACATTTGTCCTTTGGTAAAAGAAAGACGCATGTGACATATTTAAGCTAAATACGTTTATGGCACATCTTGATTTGGATTTATGTTAATGTAAATCACCTTAAATTGCTAGAATTAAAACTTATGAATTAGTAAATAAAGGCATGCCACGAAACCAAAGAGGAAATATTTAAAATAAGAAACACATCATTTATTGGAGTATATGTAAAATGTGTGGATAAATGACTGGATGTCAAATCAGCAATCTTATTTCGCTATGTCGTTGAATAAGAAATACGAGTCTTCAACTGTTAATATTAGAGTTAAAAATAAATGAAAGTTTTCTCAATGACTTTTGCCCAAAACCCATAGAGATGTATATCTTCTAACTGTCTATCTATTTTCATTTTTGTTAAATGTCCGGTGACAAGAATAGGTTTATTAACATATTCGATTATTTTGTATTAATCAACAAAATATAATATATACCCTGAGCCTTCAACTACTATATATAAGGTGACCTTCAGTGTATAAAGGTGAAGGCGCGTGAGACCTTAATCGGGCATCACATTTACAAGCACCGTCTGAGAACTTTTCAGACCAATTCAAAGGTTAATTTCTGGTCGATGAACTAATGGATATTTGACCACGTAAAGTGATATCGATATCGAAATAAAACATTAAAGAAGTTTTCTCTAACATTAATGCAGAACCTTCTACTTATAAAATCCTAGTCATGTTCAATATACATTTTCATTTTACGAATTTTACGGTGGTGGTAGTGGTGGTGTTAGCAGTAGTACAAGAATGAATGGTTGTAAACGTGTTGGGTGCATTAAATCAAATCATTTATGCTTACATAATATTCATATTTTAAAATATAAGCTGATTAATGCGATCATCAGATCAATAAGATGGGAGCTGTCATCTCTAAGTCGCAGCTCAAATCCCAATGTGAGTGTGGGCGGATGCTCTTTTTGACCATCTCATTTGCCAATTAACCATTTTGTTTCAGGTATATCCAAAGCCGAGGTTAAATAATTCCCTCTCTCACTCACTCACTCACTCACTCATTATTGTCTTTACTATTATTATTATTATTATTATTATTATTATTATTATTAGCATCGAATACAACGCCTTTACTGATGCCTATACAATTATATCCCAATGATATGTCGCAGGTGTGAATTTTTATAATCGATTTAATTTAAAGAGATGTCCAGTGCCATTTTCTAATTTGGAAAATATGCATATATAGGAACGTAATGTAGCTGATGATGTGAAACCAAAACATTAAAAATAATACTAGGTTTCAAAAGATAGTTGAAATAGATTGTATTCTATGTTATATACCTTCGTATAAGTAGAATGGCAATCTTTGGAAACGATAAAGCATCAATCATTTCCATTCTTCGTTTTTCAACGTTTCAGACAATACATGTTATGTGTCGACGCACGAAGAGAGAATAGAATGATACCCAGTGAAGTTGTAGTGGTCAGTATGTGAAACATTCTTGGACCGTAATATGGCACGGTAAAATAATATATGGTGACAGCTGAGGTCAGGATTGTTACAATTTCTACAAGAACCTTTATCGAGCAGCGGCTTAGTGAGAGTGACTAGTAGAATATTGCAATAATAATTGGGGATTTAAATGCTGAGGTTACTTATATGTTACCAACTCCCCATAGACTGATAAAGGCTAGAATAGATTGAGTTGGTGTAATTAAGTTAAATGCCAACTGTTTTTGTCACCCTTCGTACCCGCATTGGAGGTTTCTCTAATATATATAGACGGTACTTGTTTACTTGTTTCTTTAGAAGAGTAAGTCAATTCATAGTTAATCACTATCTATTTACTTGCTGCCTGTGTATATAACCTTCTCCAATTCCCAATAAGTACAGGTTGGATAAATAACAAAACCTGTGCTATTTATTTATTATGTACTGTATAATAATCTTTCTCGGCAGTTTTATTTCAGATGTCTTAATATAATAAATATGGAGAGAGGGAGGAGGGGGACATATGAAGACAGAGAGAAGGGAAAGAGAGGAAAATAAAGATATTCAGATAGAGAGAGAGAGAGAGAGAGAGAGAGAGAGAGAAATAGATAGATAGATAGATATATAGATAGATAGATAGATAGATAGATAGATAGATAGATAGATAGATAGATAGATAGATAGATATATAGATAGATAGATAGATAGATAGATAGATAGATAGATAGATAGATAGATAGATAGATAGATAGATAGATAGATAGATAGATAGATAGATAGATAGATAGATAGATAGATAGATAGATAGATATAGAGAGGAAAGGAGAGAAAGAGAGAGAGAGAGAGAGAGAGAGAGAGAGAGAGAGATAAGCAATAAAAGACATACCTCTCAAGTTGACATATAATCATTATTGGCTGTAACATACCAGAAGTAAATGTTTGTAGCCGGTTGATACATTACACAGTACCAGAAATGAAGAACAACTAAGAATTGCATTATTATCAAGGAAGAAAATTCAGGTCATGAGATGTCTTCAGGATTGGACCATGTTAGTGTAAGACAGCAATGGAATAGAAAGATCCTCGTCAAAATAGTTTGTCTGTCGGAGGTAAGCCAGACAATTGTTTATTAATCTGCTAACAGTGGAATACAGATTACATGGATTGTTGAGAAGGATCTTTTTGGAAACTAAAGGGAGTATGGAAGAGTATTCAATAATTGTGTCCTAGTAATCGAAATAATCTTCTATATTTACTATATTAAATATATATTAAACTTATATATATATATATATATATATATATATATATATATATATATATATATATATATATATATATATATATATATATACCACTTGTTTTTAATATGGAATAAGATAATACTATTATATTTATATCTCCCAATAGAAATAATGAAACGATCAATGACTTTGAAAAGTTGAATCCTTCAACACCTGCATCTTCATGGTTGAACTTAGCTCATAAATCTAGGCACTACATGAGACTGTTCGAGGTTTCGGGCTATTAGCCATTTGGAACATTTCAATTAGCTTCCAAATATGCACATAAATCACCTTGCAATGGACTATTTGCTAAGAAATACCTGCAACCATAACAGTTATTAAACACTTTAAATATCCTACAGTTACCTTTGGTGATGGTTAGGTATGTTATTAGACCTCATTTACTCACAGCTTGATATAATTTATATACCCTGGGTTATTATATCATTATTTAATTGGTGAGATCATAAATAGGTGTATTAAAGTCCAACTCTGCCCACAAAAAACAAATTCAAGTTCAATTAGAAATTGAGCTATTGTCCAAATACCGCCTTCACAACATACCATAAATAGGAAATGTAATGGGCGACTTAACGATAAGTAAGGTATTCACTAATTACCAACATAATTCTGCTTGTTGTATTATCTGATACAACCTAGTCACAAACAGGATTTGCATCTTTGTAAACCAATAGGTAATGTTTAATCAAAGGTATTAGTTATAAACACTTAATTGTATGCCTAGTCATGTCAAATTAATGCATTTTAAAGGAAACTAAGCTAAAGAATTTTAATAAGATCAGTTATTCATTCAAGTGATACTAGGTTTGTATTATCCCAGAAACAACAAATAGTCGATTCAAGATATATTGCACTTTGTTGTGCTAGTAACACGGACTTGGGGTTTATGTGGTCTGCTAAGGAAATACTTTTTATTACCATTACTGATTAACGATGCACATGAAGTAAATTAGCAGATATGAAACTGCATGGTGTACAGCGTTACATTGTCATGAAAACATACATAATCAAGGCTGATTGCTAAACGCATCAGGCTAGCAAGTCATAATACGGCTTCCTTTTAAACTATAATTGATACCTGATATAAAATATATTCGTGATTAATAAATATTTATCGGGTGTTCATGAAGACATCGTGCAAATAATGAACTTCACAAAGTTCTAAAATTAGAAAAAATAGCACTCAATCCTGGGGTAGTTTGGTAAATAAATTTACATTGGAGGATGTGAGAAACGTTAGTTAAAAATGAAAATAAATGTTTAATCAACATTTATAGAAGCACAAGTTGTATGATCAGAAATTGTTCTCTAAACCATTTCAAATTTCTCTGTAAAATTGGATATTTTGCGCTTTCTCATTGACTAAAGAGCATATTAGCCAAGACACTTATATAAGTGATATAACTTAATTTATACTTATTTAATGCGATACATCTATATAATATATAAGTAACGGTCCAGTCACTTTTTTACGTATGTTTGTATGCATGTGTGTGTTTTAGGATGCATATAGAGAGTCAACAGGCACAGAGCATCAACATATCTAAACATAATTCGAGACCAACCTCCATAAATCTATATACAACTATACATACATTAATCTAAAAATAAAATGTTCATACCTCCACATATTGATAGATGTATGCATATACCTATGCATGTGTTTGGTCTACTCATCAGCCTGTGGGAACCAGCTAATCCACTTTTCATACCCGACACATATGTCACGCCCATAGGAAAGCGGCTATATGCAGGCTACGTACAAGAAGCGGAAGCACGTAAAAACATACCATTTGATACCATAGCTCGCAGCAAACAACACGTGCGTGTGGTTCAATGGTGACTTGCTACATACATATCATAATTATTTTGACACCACAGTTTACATTCAACAGCAATTTTCTGTGGTCCAAAAGAAACCTGTATATAAAACATTTCGACACCTCAGATGCTGACCTCAGCTTTATTCTGGGTTCGTGTGTGTCTGTATGTGTGTGTGTGTTGTATGTGTGTGTGTGTGTGTGTGTGTGTCTGTCTGTCTGTGTGTGTGTGTGTGTGTTTGTGTGTGTGTGTGTGAGAGAGAGAGAGAGAGAGAGAGAGAGAGAGAGAGAGAGAGAGAGAGAGTATAGAAGCAATATAGCCAGAAGCTACTAATGATGATATTACCTTTTGTTTGAGTAAAGAAAATTCAAAATCATCTTTTAGCCGCAATATATCAGCTACGTGCATTAGGTGTGCTCAAATAATATGTTTTATAATAATAATATTACACTTTGACAATTACCTCTTTTATCTTTCATTAACTGTGTGTTTAGCCATTACGTTTCTTGTATTACGTTGTCCCTCTTCTCTCAAAACACATACCTTGACTTTTCCTTAGTTTTGCGTTGTCCATGATATGTCCTGCAATCCATCATCTTTCTCTTCCTTCATTATCACTCTAGTCTACTCATTGCCACTCTATTCCACCATTTCAAACATTTCTCCCCAATTACTACTCTTGTCCTCCACTACCAGTGTTGTACTCCTTTGAAGTTTTGTCCATTATAGCCACATTTGTCCCCCCCCTGATACTGCTGTCATTTCATTTCGATCCTAGTACTCTTTCCACCTGTGTTCCTCCATTACTATCTTACGGCTCTTGTACCTTCGTTATCGCACTTGTCCCCAATTCCTATTACCAGCCTTGTCCTACATTGCCAATGTCATCCCCACTACCTCTATTGTCCTCCAGTAAGTTATGTCCCTCCATTACTACTCCAGTCCCCGATTTCAACTTTTGTCCACCATTATCATTCTAATTCCCCTATTACAGCTCTCCCCTCGCTAACACTCTTGTCCCACTCACGAGTCTATTCCCCCATTACAATAATACTTCACCGTTACCACTCTAAACCTCTATTGCCACTCATATCCCCATTATCATTCATATCTACATTATCACACATATGCTCATTACCACCCTAAGCTTACGTGTAAATTCATTTCTGAAGATGACTTCATATTCTGGAACTGATCAGTTATCATCCGTCTTTCCTTAGAAACACCAACCGACTATTTAAAATTAAATTTGAAAAATCAAGATGTGAAATGAAGATAGAGGCTAATTACTTTTGGAGATCACTTCGCTCAGGCATGAGCTGGCAATAACGTGAGTGTTAGGCCGAAGTCTAAGGGAGGTTTCATCTATTAGAAAAGGGTTTTGACCGTACCATCTCATTAACCAGGGAAGTAGTCTCTCCGTCATGTATCCATAAATATAAAACATTCATCAGTGGATAATGTAATTGCTTTTAGATTGTTGCATGGCTGGAAGCGTGAGGTACTTTATAATGTCTCATTTATTAATGACATTGATATATAATCTGAATCCAGAATAAGGTGTGTTTCCAGTGCAAAACGTTACATTGAAACACGTTTAATTACATCTGTTAGTTACTCATCTACAGGTGAAGAACTTGATCCAGATGCTAATCAAGAGGGGGCTGAAGTGATCCAAATACTGGTCTACAGGTAAGTACACTAAACTAGATTGTAATATACACGTCAATGGACTGAGCCAGGTTACCTACAGGTGAGTAACCTGGACTACATATTAATCATTCAAACAATCAGATTTCAATACGATTCATTTAATATGACGCTGCTGCCAACTTAGTTTAGTATGTGAAACAAATTTGTTTTTTCTCCCAAAGCGATTATCTTAATCCTGATCATATTTGTCCTATTTCATTACTTATTTCCCGCGTTTAGTTTTCCACGGTTGACATAAATCGAGAATCCTGCCCCGAGTAATTCTGTAAGCTAAGCAATACCATTGAGAACAATTCACCTGGTTCATACCAATATCATATTCCAGTTGTCACGTGGCTTTCACCGAGTAAGATTTTATTTAGACATATCGATGTCACGATATCAATCACATTACAGTTTGGGAAGGATTATCACATGATGTTTGATTACGTGATAAGATTTAGGACAACGTGACAATTGAAATGTGTTTATGTGACAACACGTGTGGCACGATTATGAATGTGATATGATAACGTCCATGGTGTGGTTGTTATATGATTATAGATGTGATATTACGATTAATATCATCTGAGACAATGATTATTGCTACATGATTGCTGCATATTTGAAATAATCTTACACAAATTATAAAATAGTATTAAATATGATACTGCATTCATGAGTATAGTATAGCTTGATGACTGAGATGTCATTACAAAGGCGTTATTTCAATGTAACGTCAATTTGCAATCGATTTCAAAATGATAATATGAATTGTTTCTACCATTTTGTAATATCAAGAAGTTCCTGTGTCATGATGATAATAATATTACTGCAACATTGTTCAAAGAATTCTTCAAATATCAGGTATCTAAAGCTACACAGATTATCTCCGTCGTATGAACAATCAATTTTAGACAATTTCAAGACCTTTTAAAAGGCCAAGAACTGAATCCAAAGCGAGAACAAATAATAAACAGAGGATAATAGACAACATATGATGGATAGGGCATATATATATATATATATATATATATATATATATATATATATATATATATATATATATATCAATTGTGTTTAATAATGGGAAATGTGTTACGTTTGTTTAACTAATATGATGGATATTATGTTGACGTTTATTTGGGTACAATCCTTGGTCCACATAGCATCAGCTGGTTGAGTGCTCGTCAACGTTTGGACATCAATCAATCCGATACACAAGCGGTCCAATTGGTAATGGTAGATTTATTTTTTCCGCTCAGCTGTCATTTCCATGCCCTGACATTTATCATACTTGCCATTACTACTACCTGACTAACAATTTAAAATATTGCAAGGTTTGATCATATATATCTTATTTGATAATAACTGCAGATATTAATCAAGTCATACACGGACGTAGAAAGGGCATCATTTTGACAGGCAAGAAACCATATTAAACTGGTGATATTAACTATTCCATAGTAAAGATTGGCGATTAATGATTAATTTTTTCATAATATGAATGTTGATCTATTTGCAAAACCAAGGACAATCCAGATTATATTAAAATTCAGTGCTGCTGACATTATTACTCATTAACAATCGGATTAGAAGTATGAAGCGTGAAGAAATACTCGGTAAATTTACGACACTGAATTGATTCAAGTACTTTAGAATGGCATTTGTTAGCAGTGGTTGTCATTAGCAAGAAAAACATGTCACGCACTGCCGAATTATTAAATTTGAATAATATACCGTATAAGTCATTCATTCCCAAATCACCGCATGGAAACGAAAGTATGACAAAATTAATGTTCACAGCATTTTAAACATATATACGATTCATTCTACTGAAATCCATATCGGACTGATATATGGCTGCATTGTTAAGGTGCTGATTAAAAAGACACGACTAACGCGCATTGGTGAAGTCGTGGCGGGATATGTACTCAAACTTACTGTCCCTTCCTTGTTTATTACATCTAGCAGGCATTGAATTGAAACCATCGGCTTGAAAACGGATATAAGAAATATTTAATATATAAATGTTTTGAACCAACCTTCATTGGTAGGACAATTAGAGAAAATAGGATGCCCGAGTTGAGGGAAAGTATTTACTATTGACAAAGAAAAAAAGAAGTGGTTTCCCCCAAAACCATAATATTATCATTCTGATCGATCTTGGGGGTATTTCGATTTCTCCCAGAAACTGTCCATTAGATATAGAAAAGGTGATAAATAGAAATATATCCTTTTTATTTCTAGTTACTATATAAATACAAAAGAAATCAGTGTACATAATTAGCTCTATAATATCTGACAAAGCAAGAATCGATAACGTTTTTGTTATCGATCGATTAACTTGATCATATTAGATCCACCCTTTATCTTTATCTAACCATTATCAGTTCAGTTTAGTCGATATCATATTAGTGACATTAGCATTTAAATCTCCAGTCATTATTCTACGATCTTGTTGGCGCTTAAAGAGATCGCCAAGGATTTGACCTTAAGTATCGTCCTTATCGACTCCGCAATATGTCATCGCAGATTACGTTACTTTATCTCGATATAAGTTGGTCCACAATTCGCTTTATCCAGTATAATTATAACTCTTATTTGTGTTTGGGTACGTCTTGTATGAGTGGGAACGAGATTTGAACAGCTCAACGTTGTCGTTTGTTATTGCTGACTAAGCCTATTCCCCCCGTCCAGTACAATAGTCGATAAGTCAGAGTGTAACAGTTGGGGAAGTCTATTTAGTAGTTAAAGTAAGCCACCTACTAAGTCTATGTCACATATTAACGCCTTCTCTACTATAAGTCGTAATAGTGATAGGCTCAAATGTTTAAAAATCTGAAAATATGTTTTTTTTTAATATGATAAATATTGTAAAACAACTGAACATGTAATGGCCGTTATGCTATATGTCGTTTGGTTGTTCCGATAGCGCAGTGATTAAAACATTCCATTCCAAATATCCAGGATGTAGGTACGAATCCGGCTCATGCCTGTGTTCGTTGGATGCTTCCCTAACGTGTTGTTCCCCGGCTGTATGTTGTCGCGAAACAAACGCATTAATCACCATACATGTAATTGTAATCAATAGAGTAATTAGATCAGAATCTGTACCTGTAATTTGTTGAGTGTAAGAGGTGAAGATGTTTTAGACATACCATTTTACTCAGGTGAATCAGGAGTAATTAGGCCATTAGAAAGTGGTTGAAATGTTTCCAACGATGGTAGCTGAGTTCATACAACAGTTCTAGTAGGTGACTCTGGATATATGTATACGTGAGGTATGTTTATTATATTATATATTCTAGTGTATGACACTGTTTTACTTTATCCATTTCCTGTCTTCAGCAGCCGCTGTACATATATAATTATAGGAGATTATATAGAGCCACCTAAAATGTTCAATCGATATCACGTATATCGAAGTGGTAGTCAGAATATAACATGAAGAAATCTGTCCTGTAACTAAGGGAAAATATATCTGAAAACAAATATATTATCATCATCATCATCATCATCATCGTCTTCAATGTCGCTATCATCAGGTTCATTGTCATTATAATACAACAACATAAACAATTAACATTTTAAAAACGTCATGTTCAGGATTAAATGTCATGGGGTTTTTTTCTTCTTGTTTTCATGACACCTTGAGTGAGTGTTAGTGACTTTTCCATTAATCATGTGAAAGTTGTGTGAAATATTTCGGCGGTTTCTTTCCCTTGGGTGGTTAACTAAAATAAATGGCGTTCTCTTGTCGTTCATTAACAGAGTGGAGCGTTAATGATTCTCTAATAACATAGAACACATCGAAGGTGAATAGTCTTTGGGTATTTCAGCTCTCACTTCCTGCGTATCCCTCTATCCCTTTCTTTCTCCCTTTCTCCCTCTATCTCTCTCTCTCTCTCTCTCTCTATCTATCTATCTATCTATCTATCTATCTATCTATTGTTCCCATCTCTGTGATAGAGAAGTAGGTAGTATCAGCAACCAAATTATTATTGTTCATCCTTTCCAATATCACATATACAGAAGCGAAACAAATTGAGCATGTAATGTTTAGGAGGCGTCTAACATCTTTATCTTCTATTGACGTGATAAGAACACATTTCGTATATATATATATATATATATATATATATATATATATATATAACTGTTATATTTAATTGCATCATAAAATAAATAAATGAGTTCCGTTTCTTAAACAGTATATGACATTAACACATATATTGGGTTTTTGTCATATGTTTCTAATTGAGAGTATGTATTACAAAATATTACACTTAGTAAGTATTCCTGGTATTAAGGAGTCCACGTATTGGTTTTGTCTTTTGTAAATACTCTATTCCGTATCAAATATTGAATTTCGTTTAGTCTACTTAGTTTATGATTTGTATCAGTTAATTCTAGAATCAGTCCTCTTTTGGTTATCACATGATTCATTAATTAGACGAAATCAAATATCTCCAGTAATAATAACACACCTCTATGGAGCCAATATCCTCGAAAAGAATCGAACTCAGTGGCTGATGTAGTAGAGGAGTTGGGCAATCTCATAGTCGAGGTACGATGGAAAATCCACCAAAAAACGATCGGAGATTCCCATTCTGAAATCAATCTTATATCAACAGTTTTGGCACTAAAATCTATAATAATTATTTGTGTATCTTGTCTTGTTCATGATTGGAACTTGGCTTCTTCCTATTAAAGATGTTTGCAAACAATGATATAAATATAGTATCGCAGATTATCTCAGGGTAATGTTTCATGTTTTCCTCTTATTGTATGTGTTTATATAATACAACTCTAGATGATAGGTGCGTAGAAATCCGTGTTTACTTTTTCATTCATTATTCATCTCAAATATTCGAAGAATGGTATTAACAATTGTGAAGAAATGAGTTTTTAGAATAAATGTAAACATTCTTAATGTGATAATCGACTACTAATATCCTTCAGTGACTTGTAACACGCCGTACATGACTGGACGACTTTAATTTCGTGGATGACTTGTTAATAGACAAACGTTCCCACCGATATCGAATTGCACTGTAGGGCGCTCCGTTGGCGCAGTAGTTATAGCACTGCGCTGTAAACCTCCAGGTTCTGAGTTCCAATCGGACTCATACCTGTGTTTATGGGATGTTTCCCTTGGTTGTTGCATTTCATCGATATGTCTCGGTATTACCAGCGCCGAGGCTACACGAACCACTGACTCACCTATTTGTACTGCCCGTTCACATAGGTTATACAATATAACTGTCTCTCGGCGGGTAGTCAAAGTAATATTTGGGGAAATGAGATGAGCTGAATCGCTCTGAATTCACTTAAGGGAATACAGATTAATATTAGATAATTGAGATAGTTTGTAGTTACAATAGTTTATGCGTGATGTGAACAGCAGATGGGCCTTCATATGAAGGTACTGTATGGCTCTGCGTCGGTGTCTGATATGTCCATTTATATTTTTAAGTTTGATATAATCTGATGAATGAATAATATCAGCTTATTATATCAGCTTACATAGGCGTATCGTCAGTGAAAATGGGAAATAGGCATAACCTTGTCATTTTGGCAACCTATAATAACCTTAGTGTCTTTACTCATATTTTCAACCTCTACCCTTCATTTAAGAGTATGTTCAGAAAGTCAGGGTGTTTATATGTGGGATAAATTGGTGTACCCCTACCCTGAAACCCAACAGCCATTCTATCAAAAATAACAATATTTGTGAAGGACTCGTCATACTAATATCCTTAAACACGCATTGCATGTTTCTATCAATGTTTACTATTTCATGTGACAAATAGTTGTGCTGAAAGAGTGCTAAAAACCACCATTGTTATATTATTATTCTCCCTCCTAGTCCTGAGAAACATCAGTTATCAGCATATATATATGTTAGAATAGTCCCCCGTGTCATCTCCCTATATGCCTGTCACTTAAATTAGGTATTCCAGCTAAAACAATCAACTTGTATAATGATATTAAAATTGAGCTTATAAAAAGGCGACTTAGTACTGAAGTAAATAAAAAACTTTATTTGAACAAAATCGGTCCAGCAGATTTTTTACTGACCATTTGTAGAACTTTGAAGCCTCTATTAATTCCCTGGGAGTTACACTTCCAGAAAATATCATGATATGTTTTCCATACTGCAATGTATTATTAAATGCTAGATTCCATGGAAATGAGTAGGTCAAAATATTCAATATATAATAAATAAACAATGTTTCACACATTTCATTTTACTATAATTTCCGTACGTTATTCAGTAGATCCGAAGTTTTCAGAAACTTCATTTCTATTGCAATTGGTGGCGGGTCAAATCATAATTTGACTGGACTATTCATTAATCAAAACAACTGTCCGTTATTCTTCTAATAATTTATCTTCATCAATCATTTCCCTGAAATATTCAATATCTCGAAGTAGTTAAAAATATTATTCCAGTGTGAAATATGTGTCATGTGGGGAATAGGCATTGACGAAGATAGGTGGCAAGACATAGAATTACAATCCATTACGTTAATAATATAAAAAATATCTATATATTCGTGGTGTTAGTGACAATAATCAACCATAATTATATCTTTGATGATAGAAAAATATCAGTCTGACATAATTTAATTGTTAAAAAATGGTACTAAATAGCCTTAACACTGATCCTGAAAGGCAATAATGAGGGTAATAATTTATCCTTTATAACCGTGTTGAAATACAATACTTTAATTAAAGGAAAATCAAAACAGAAAACAAACAAAAAGATAACAAAGATTGGCTACGACATAAAACAACAGGTAATCAAAGCTCGCTAATTAACAAATACGTCCTTATAGTATTTAGGTGAAACATCTGTTACTTGGAAATAACATTTCTGTTATATTCTTAACAACTTTAACTGCATGATACTAATCTGCATTTTTTGTTATGATAATAATGTTTCATAATGTCTGGTGTTATATAGCACTGCATTCAACTGTGTTGTTCTGTGGTATTTTACATAAGATTTGAGTAGACTAGATACAGATGACTAGATGAACCGTTAATAATAATAATAATTACAAAACTTCTATTGCGCCAATATCCTCGAAACGAATCGAGCTCCATAGGGCACCTAGTACAAGGGTTGGGCAAATATAATCCGGGTACAATGCAAAGTTCATCAACAAATGATCAAATGGAGTGGAAACTTAGGAATGATAAGTGAGTCTGAAAAGGTGAGTTTTCAAATGGCGAAGGAAAGAAACCATTGACAATAGATATGAATGTTCTCAAGAAGAAAGAATATGGTAGGCAATAGGGCAGAGAATGAAAACGATGCAAGATTGAACAGGGAGCCAGTGAAAAGATTTCAGAAGTGGGATAGAATGAGAAAACCGAGGAGACATGTGACAACCCTAACTAAGCAGTTCTGAACACTTTTAATATCTTTAGATACATTGTCATACAGAAGAGAGTTGCAGTAATCAAGCCTCCTAGTAATGATTTTGTAGCGATGTTTTGGGTGACTGAACGATAAATATAGCGACGAATCAGGCGAAGGTCACAAACATGGTAGAAGCTGCAGCGACATTCAAAAGAAATGTGTTTTCTGAATTAGATATTACGGAATTTACGAATACGCAATGCTAAGCAGATACGCCTAAGAGATAGATTTAAAACTATTGATTGAATGACAATGCCTTAGTTTTCCTGAGAGGTTATTCCATAATGTGGGTGCTCTATAGTGAAATAACCGGCGACCAAACGACTTGAGCCTAACCCGCGGCATCAACAATAAGTTTGATCCTGCAGACCTCAGTGTCCTTGTTGGATGATATATCTATAGCACGTTGCGGGTATACAATGACGCCAGTTCATGTAAGGCTTTACATGTAAGAATGGTTATATTAAGCTATCTCCTATATCTCACTGGAAGCCAATACAGGGGCTTAAGCATAGGGGTGATATGTTTATATCGGCCTGTCTTTGACACAAGGAGCGCTGCTGAATATTACAATAGTTGAAACGTTTGGACAGCAGCATGCTGATTTCCGACTAGGTTGGAATTACAATAATCTAGGCGAGCAGTAACAAAGGCATGTATTAGTTTCTCAATGGCCTAAGATGACAAAAACAAAATTAGATAGTTCGAATGGTCTTAAGCTGGAAATACGAAACTAATCACACTCGCTTCATATGAGCTTCCATAGTTAGATGTCCACCAGGTTAATGAGATTCGGCACCTACTGCAATACTAAGAGCATGCAGCTTAACACAAGTGGAAGCAAGGGCCATCATTGATGTCTTACTCTTATTCATTTTCATCAAAACAACACTCTAAGGACTTCACAGCTTTACTCGTGTCAGGCATGTCCCTGTGGTCGAATGAAATATCTAGTTGCGTGTCATCTGCGTAGCTGTGAATGGATACGCCATGCTACCGAGCAATGTCACTCAAGGGGAACATAAACAAACAATTAGCACAGGGCACAACATCGACCCAAAAATGACAAGTACAAGTTCTGCTCTAATTGCTCTATTAATCTCAATAATAATATGTGTGTTGATGGATTTGTTTGTTTAATCTCAAGATGGAGCAATCACGTGACATATAACAGAGAGGAACCATTTAAAGAAAGATACCACGAAGACAGGCGTGAACCGGATTCGAACCCACAACTTGAAAATTGCAACGCAATACTTACACATACAGATTCGACTAAGAATTGTATTCTGCATAACGACAATGTCATGGTCAGTTCTATAAACAATACTTATCATATTTATGTAATCACATAGTTAGGCTTCTATATAATTAAATATATATCTGCTTCCAATTAAGGAACAATTATGGATGATGATGGATGATGATGATGATGATGATGATGATGATTGGTGTTTTATGGCCATTTTTGTGCACGTGGTAGGCTAAATGGGCCGAGCGGCCTCCGAATCGAATGAACAGAGATGAAACACCCTTCAGATTCGTATTCGGGTGATAGTGATCTGTGACCCAACGCGCTACCATTTAGACCTAAATGTTGACATTCTCTTAAGAACTATTATACTGAGGAGGATAATCTTTGACAGCAATAACATGAAACAATATTTCGCTGTTAATACACTATTGGTACTGGTAAATAAACACAAATAAGGTAGATAATTATACTAAACGAAGTGAATTATGGACTACACGAACTATAACCAAATTATATCGGTATAGCAACCAGGTCTAAAATGATAGATGGTATTGTTCAATAGACAGATGGTAACTAAGGTCAACAAATGGAAATCTCCATAACGACCTCTATCGGATAGAGGCTTATCTCGGCTAACCAATAAGATAACACAATAATGATTGGAGATCTAAATGCTAATATCGCTAATATAATATCGACTTAAGTGCACCGAGAATGGCTAGATAAAGACAAATAGATAATGATCGAATTAATCATCGTTTAGCAGAACAATCCCGACTATTGTTTTGTCAGATACAAATGCCAAAAGGCAGCAAATGACATCTGCCGCGATTTACAGATGTAAAGAATTGAAAACGCGATTTACAGATGTAAAGAATTGAAAACTAAACGGTTTCTTTCTAACTGCCATGTTTCCTATGATTTGTGCTCTCACAAAGACAGCGTCAATCAAAACACCCACAAATTGACCAGAATGGTAATGCTATGGCTTTGGGGGGAACATTTTGTTTTTTATTTGTTTTTCAATACCAGACCCTCTTCCTCAGCTCTGTGTGTCTGATCTTCACTAATTGGCCTATCAACGAAGATTAATTCATAAATTTACAAATATTTTGCCTTTACATGCGTGTTTTCAAGGTGGATAGTCTCATTTCAAAGGTTTCTAGATGCAGTAACCAAAGAAGGTACAGTAAGTTTGAGTATATCTCGTATCGTGATTCATCAATGCCTATCAGGCAACAATTCGGTGATGTCTCAATCGGCATGATATTTAAATAGAATGAACCGGGTGGATGTTTAAAATGCCGTGAACCGTAAATGTTTCATACTCTCGTTTCCGTGCGTCATTTGGGAACGAAATGCACATACGGTTTATTATTCAAATTCGTTAATTCAGCCACGCGTTAGTTGGATTGTCATTACTAATCAATACTAATGACAACCGCTCGGAACGAATGTCAAATACTTAAATCAATTAAATGTTACAAATTTGCTGCGTTTGGTTTCACGTTTCATTCCCAACAAATGAAACTATTCCAATGGTCAATTAATGTCAGCAGCAATGAGTGGCATTATTATTGGGTGGTCCTTCGTGTTAGAATTATATCAATATCTGTGTTATATCGTTTATACAGCCATCAAGCACTAATCTTCACTCTAGAACAATGAATATTACCAACTTAATATGGTTTCTTACCTGTCAATCTGATGTATTGTTATTTGCTACGTCAAAACGTAAATTGATTGATGTGTGGGGTTATTTTAGGATAAGAAAATATATTATCAAACATGGCAACACCGTTTCAATTGGGCGAAATTTAGCATAAATTCAGCATTAAACAATAGATTTACGTCACACAATACTTGCTTTCAATATTTCAAAATGTTTGTCAGATACTAATAATGGCAAGTCTGATAAATGTCAAGGTTTGGAAGTGACAGCTGAGCGGAAAAATAAATCTGCCATTACAAATTGGACCACCTGTGTATTCGATTGATTGGTGTCTAGAAATGCACTACCACTCAATCAGCTGTTGCAATCTGGATCAAGGATAGAAACAAACTAAATGTTTACCAATTATTAAACACACCATTAAAGTGTATATATATATAAATATGAATATATATATATGTGTGTGTGTGTGTTGTGGTTGTTATTGTTGTTGTTGTTGTTGTTGTTGTTTATGAAATAGTTATTAGCCTTTGGATGTTCTAAAAGATCACAAAATCGTCTAAAACTGATTGATGATACAACAGAGATTTAACTCTTTAGTTTTAGGTAAACGGTATTAGAAACCTTAATCGAACAAAAGCTTTGAATTAGGTTTTCTAGAAAGAACGTTTAGTAAAACTATATTATTATTATTATTATTATTATTATTATTAGAAGTAGTAGCAGTAGTAGTAGTATATCATCATCATCATCATCATCATCATCATTATTATTATTATTATTATTATTATTATTATTATTATTATTATTATTATTATTATTATTGTCATCTTCATAATCATATTTATGATGTAGTCCAGTAACAGCAGTATTACTAATACGATTGAGATACGTTCGTATCATTTCAGTAATATCATTATCATCGTGACAAAGGATCATCATTTTAACATTACAATGATGTCGTAATCATTATTAGCGCTTAATCGTTTTGAAATCTTTTTTTGAAACTAAGTTACATTGAAATGGCACCATCTCATTCGTAAAGTTATAAAATACCTACTATTGTCATATCGTATTAGATTTGGTTACAAACAGAATCGTGCCACACTTGTTGTCAAATCAAAACAAATATCATCTTCGCAGTCATCCTATTTCGATAATCATCAAATCCTAAATGTCATCACGTAATCAACCATCTTGTGATAACCCTTCCGACACTGTACTGTGACTGATATCCTGACATCGATATGTCTAAATAATATCTTACTCGGTGAAATCCACGTGACAAAAAGACATAAATCACGCCCGAATAGAGGAATACGATATTGCTATGATCCGGGAGAATTGCTCACAACAGTATTGCTTCCAGGATTATGCGGGGCCAGGATTCTCGATTTATGTCAACAGTTAACATTCATTCTGACATTCTCAGCAACAAACGCGGACGTGAGCGTGTCCCTGGAACGTCATTCATCACGTGATTTTATCTGGATCCGGACAACATATTCGTGAACGCAGCACGACATCTAGTGTTGGTAAAGAGAAACGTACTTTTGATGAATTGATCAGGATTTGCTCTTCGTCCTCTTTCCTCTGGCAAAAAGAAAACTTGATAGATTGGATTCACTTAATTCTGAGAAAATCTTTGGTCACCAGAGGATAAATAAAGAGCCGTGGAGGGGGAGAGGTGAGGAAAAGAGGACGTGAGAATGGAAATTGTGGACGTGGAATATTTGCCGAAGACAGGATTAGTCTTATCGGCATCAATACAGGAGAAAGGAGGTAATGTGAACACGAGCAGATCCGGAAATCTAAACATGGAAAAGGAGTAAAGAACTTGGACAAATATGATCCAGATTAGGATAATCGTCTTGGCAGAAAAACAAATTAACTTCCGCTTGCCAAAGCACGATGGCGTCAGTCGCGTTTTAAATTAATCGCGTTTAAAATTGATTGCCTCAATGAGTCCCATTATATTCCGGATTGACCTTGTTTGGAAAGCTCCCAGTTATATTTTTGTTACCAAGTCAACAGATTTCCTTTCATTCAGCCTCTACGTAAATTAATTCACACAGCAGTAAATACGTATCTAACTCAGTATACTAACCTATAGATCACTATCTGGCACAGTCTACGGGACTATAGATCAGTATCTAGCTCAGTTCACACCAATGTAGATCAGAATCTGGTCCAGTCTACTCACCTCTAGATGATTATTTGGATCAGTCCATTCACTTGTAGATTAAAATCTAGTTCAGCCGATTTACAGTTAGACCAGGATCTGGATCACTTCACTCACCTGTAGATCGGTGTCTGGATCAATTTCTTTACCAGTAGATCAGCATCTAACAGATGTAAATAATCATGCATCATTGAAATGTTTTACTCTGAAACCATACATTATTCTGGATTCATATTATCTATCAATGCCATTACATCGGATATTATTTTATGGAGTACCTCACGCTTCCAGCCAGGCAACAATCTAAACGCAAATATATTACCCAGTGATGAATGGTTTATGTCAACGGGCATATGACCGAGAGACTGCTTCCCTTTACTGATGGGTGAAACTTCCTCTAGACTTAGGTCAGAACACTCACGATATTGTAAGCTGACGCCTAAACTACAAGACAGCTCCAAAAGGTAATCGCCCTTTATCTTCATTTCGCATCTCAATTTTCAATTCCACTTTTAAATGGTCGGTTTATGTTTCTACGGAAACAAGGATCGCAAATGATCACTTCTCGCCCATGACGTCATCTTCCGAAATTGTACGACCGAAAAGCCGAGGAGGTACATTCCACGAAGTCTTATCGCATGTTGTGATGACCTTTTGCATACGTCAGTGCTTCGTCGCTGAAAAGCTATAAAACATATTCAACTATTAAATCAAAACGCGACGTGAGAGCGAGTCTCATTAGATGACGTCATCGTCGATAACGGTCATGTTCGTAAGCGGAAGAATTATGAATATACGACTCGGTATGACGATACGACGATAATCAAAACAAAGTTATTGATCAATGGAGAACGTGCCGCATTTATATTGATGATTCCATAACGAATTTGGTGGCTGACCACATAGCGTCGTGCTAACCATTGACCTAACAGAAAACTAGACCGAACACGGCCGCCGATTTGATGGCAAACAGGTCCCAACTTCCGGTCGAGGAAAAGGGGAACGCAGACTGCAAAATCAGGTTTATAAACGTGGTGAATTATTGTTGTGTCGATGGTTGCATAAGTCGTGGGCGTGGAAGTAATACAAACGGGATATATTTTCATCGGTAAGTATAAGGAACACATTTAAAATAGCTGTTAAAGCGGGATTTTTGGGCGGGAAATTAACCTTAACTATTATTATTATATTTAGCCTGTTCGACAACCGACGGCCTATCTCTGGCGTTTGATGCCAATTAAACTATATCTACGGACTTACATAAAACGACATTTACATATTTCATGGCATATAATAGGACAGGAATAATACAGACTGTAAATTATAATGCACACATCACAATAAATGTCCGTATTCGCAGGTTCAAAACTCGAAGCGCAGCCGCTTCAACTTTGATTTTTGCCACTACCGGAAGTCAGCGCTGTTTGGTCATGGCGGCTCATTCAAACATCACTGACTACTCGGTCTAGTTTTCTTTTAGGTCAATGGTGATAACATAGCTCTGTTTATTACTTACAACTATAATAATCTTTCGCATTCTGTAAGTCGCAAGTTTATCTCCGTGTCCAATTGATCACATCAAGATTGTTTCTGTTTGTAAACTAGTTTAAATACAAATCGATGAGTGATCGATGAGTGGCATCTACACACACCGGAGACTTTGTGACATCCTCAAAAAAGTGACAAATAATCTTAGCCACGGACACGGACACGACGATACGTCAAATCTATGGATATCATTCTAGATCATTGTTTGTCATCGTCTGGATCAACCAGTCTGAAGTGAACAAAGTAAACAGGATATTGTTTGTGTCTGTCTTTGCGTCAGACTTGGCGTCTGATAAAATGCTGGACTCGTTATCGCACTTGGTATCATACCTGGTATCACAATTGGTATCATATTTGGCATCACGATTGGTAACACACTTGGCATCATAATTGGTATCACGCGTGGTATCATATTTGATATCACAATTGGTATCACACTTAGTATCACAAATGTTATCACACTTGGCATCACACTTGGTATCACAATTGATATCCCACTTTGTTTCACACTTGGTATCACAATTGGTATCACAATTGGCATCACAATTGGGATGACACTTGGCATCAGACTTGGTATCACAATTGAAACCACACTTGGTATAACGATTGGTATCACATTATGTCTGTCATTTGATAAACAAAACATCAGAAATAATATATTATACGCTGTCTTCTTTCGAACACACAAGTACGCGTGCATCTAAACAAATAGATAAGCATAAGTAGAGGTGCATGCACACGCAGACACACACACACACACACACATATATATATATCATAGATACACACACACAGAGACTAAATATATATATATATATATATATATATATATATATATATATATATATATATATAATATATATAAAAGACACACACACAGAGAGAGAGAGAGAGAGAGAGAGAGAGAGAGAGAGAGAGAGAGTGAGAGAGACGCACACAAAAACACAAGAACAAAAACACAAGTCACAGATGAATGATAAAAGTATTGATGTACAATAGAGATAATGTGGATGGTAAAAGCTAAGATATGGGGATTAGAGACGCAATGTAGAATAATAGTCACGGTGAGACGTGGTGGACAATGGAGAACAATGGAGGACAATAGAGGACAAGAAAGATAATGGGTAAATAAGGGGTGGTAAGGCGGGAGCTAGAATGTCAATGAGAGTATAGAGTGGTAATGGAGATAAGAGTGGTAATGGGGGATGAGTGTTAATGGTGAATTAGATTGGTAATGGTGAATAGAATGGCAATAGAAGACTAGAAGGTAATTAGGAAATTCGAGTGGTAAAGCGTAATGAGTGGACTAGAGTGGTAAAGGGGGGATTATAATGGTAGTTGTGGACAAGAATGGAAATTTGAAATAGGTGGACCAGAATGGAAAATTGGGGATCAGAATGGAAATTGAGGACAAGTTTGATAATGGAGGACAGAAACGCCAATAGGGGAGAAACCTAATAATGGGGGAATAAGTGTAGTATTGGGGAGTGGGGCGAGTTTGATAACGGCAGACAAGTACGATAATGGAGAGACAAGTGTTGTAATGGAAGATAATAGTGGTATTTGATGGACAATATTGGTAATGGGGCGTCATTAGTGGAAATGGGGGACCATGGTGCAAATGAATGGTTAAGATTGGTAATGGAGGACAAGACTGGTAAACGTGGACTAATATAGAAGACCAATAGAAGTAATGAAGGACACTCCTGTCATCGGGGATAAGAATGGTAAAGTGAGAGGAAATATTAGTAATGGGGGAAATGTGCTGATAATGCTGGGAGCATAGTGATAATGGAAGAACGGAAAGATAATGAATATCAAGACGAGAAACTTAATAGATAACAAGAGAGTTACTTGAAGATAAAAGGGGCTATTTTATTGTTTTAGATAGTGCGTGCGTGCGTGCGTGGCGTGCGTGCGTGCGTGCGTGCGTGCGTGCGTGCGTGCGTGTGTGTGTTTTAGTCGTGTATAATAAGGCACAGAGAATATCGAACCGTGAATTCAAACTCTGGACGATTCTTCAGGGGACTGAATATAGAGTAGCGACTATCCATACTGAGACATGTGTAATGTCTCACCAGTCCCTACATCTCCACAAATCTATATAATCGTAGACCATTACATATGTCTGTGATATTACTATTCGTGTACAGTTTAAATAACAATATCATCCCGCATGTTGATATGACCATAATATATTTCGGGTCGATTATATCATTATATCCAAGGTGATATAAATATTCTTGTGAAGACGATATTGCCGTCATAATACTATAGTCACTGTAATTATAAAATCATTTATCAACATGATCACCTGTCGACCAGTCTGCACAGCTCATTAGACACCATGAACGTGTGCGGATTACTTGCTCGATCCAGAGCATCTACATCAGCGCACAATACATTATGCCGTTGCCATTTGACCTTGATACGACCTTTTAGCTTACGTCAGGTCAGACTGCCATAGAACGGCCGTATTCCCGCTCTTCCTAATCCAGTTCTCACTTCACTCAACAAACATAATGGCCGACCTCGGATATACGCCTTCCGGATCATTGGTCACGTGACAGAATGGTTACGACGCCTGGATCGTGAGAAGATTCTTCGGGATGCTTTCACCAAAACAATAACATCTAAGGAGACTGTTACCTGGTGATTTCACGCCTTCGGGATAGAGACAACCTAGGATGGGACCAGCTAGTTTCCTACCAAGTAATCGAACCGGAAATGGATTTTTTCTTCGTCTGGATCCTTCTGGGATTTTAGGGAACGAACTGTCGGGATCGATGTAATTCCTAATGGCATCAGATAGCATTGTATTCAGGCTTAAGTTTGTGGCTGAGAGATAGATATCTGCTTACAATATGGCGTGTGGATGGATGGAAGGATGAACGGATGGATTGATGGATGGGTGGTTGGATGGATGGATGGGTGGATGGGCGGTTGGATGAATGGATGGATAGATTGATGGATGAATGGATGGATGGATGGATGGACGTACACACGCACGCACACACACACACACAAACACACACACACAATGATCCTATACTGTGACCTTACTATTTGATATATAATCCAATTAACTTTCCGTTTAAACACATTTCTCACACACTCACATTAATGACAACAAAATGACGAACTTAACAACACGTTCTCCTCCGACACAGGAAATTCTATTTCGGCGAACGGAATGAGATCGAAACGATGTCTAAGAGAGATCGAGAAGATATTTCGTGTCTATCTCGGCACATTTCTGGATCTTATTCGACCTTAACTAGAGGTCAAAAAACCTCGCCGGAAGTGATGGCAAGGCAACCCTAATATCCGGTAATTGGTGGTTCTTTTCCTTATTATTTGATGTGAATATAATTACATAACTTGATGACGATTTGTCGTAATAATGACAAACGACAGATAAATAGGTTGAGATATAAATATACTAAGATAATATGACCTAATGACTCTCTCTCTCTTTATCTATCTATATATTTATCTATCTCTTTTTCTATTCTATCTTCTATCTATCTATCTATATATATCTCTCTATCTATCTATATATCTCCCTATCACTCACTCACTCACTCATACACACACACTCTCTCTCTCTCTCCCTTTCTCTCTCTCTCTTTCTCTCTCTCGCTCTCTCTATTTCACTCTCATTCTATCTATGTATGTATCTATCTATCTATCTATCTATCCGGGCATCTTGTGTGTGTGTTTGTCTGTGTGTGCGCGCGCGCGTGTGTGTGTGTACGTGTGCATGCGTATATATGTGCTATGCTGTTTGTCTGTCTATCTGTTTTAAAATCAGACTGATTGTTCTACCGTTTGTGTCTGACTTTTCTACAGTTTATATGTCTGACATACTACAGCCTGTCGGTTTGACTGTTTCACAGTCTATCTATTTGACTGTCTGTCCGTTTGACTGTTCTACAGTCTGTCTGTTTGACTGTTCTACAGTCTGCCTATTTGACTGTTCTACAGTCTGTTTATTTGACTGTTCTACAGTATATCTATTTGACTGCTATGTATCTTGTTTGGGGCCATAAATGTCAAGTGACAAAGTCAACAAAATTATTTGGTCAATAATGCAATAAAATGTGAACGACTGGCTCTTAGATGAACAACCCATTAGTTTATGAACCCATTAGTTCGTCAGCCTGTTATTGGATTGGCCCATTAGTTGATCAACCAATTAACCCATTTGTTCATTATCCTAATTGTTTGCCTATCATAATGTCACTAACTTATCAATCGTCCTATTCCCATTATCAATACTTTTGTCCTTTGTTAAATGTTCCCATTAGCAGACCATTACTATAACACTCCATTGTTCCATTAGGTCATACAATCATACAGTTTATTAATAGACTACTGCATCAGCCTACTAATCCATCAGTCTAACAATCCATCAGTCCATTAATCCATTATGTGATTACCGCATTACCTCGCCAGGTCATCACCCTATTAATTCCAACAAAATGGCCTCCTTCAAGGGGTTCCAATTTTGATCCGCTTTCAGGCGAGAATTATGGTTATAATTGTATTTAATGTCAAACTAACGTCGTACCAGGATCGGAAGATTTACTGCGGCAATTATTTCTCGATGATGTCATCTCTATCCAGCTGTTGGTCACGTGACATTTGCCTATCGTGATCCTGGCATCATCAATCAATATTCGGCGGAAGTGAACAAAATAACGTTAAGTTAAGTAAGTTAGGTTAAGAATAAAAATTTAAACTGAATATAATTTACGCCTACTTATATATGTGTCTGTCTGTCTGTCTGTCTAGCTGTATGTGTATACACACGCGCGCACTCACACACATACATACATATACACCCACATACACACACACACAGACAAACATACACATACATACGCATACAAACAATGCGCACAAAGTGATATATCTGTGTATATATTTCCGATATTTTCACGAAATAAAGAAGAGTTATATTCGAAAAACTGAATATCACCTTAAACCTAGCACCTACCCTATTTATATCACATTTTATTATTCTTGGTAATTGTTTTTAATAATCAATATTTGATATTTTGATATGGAGGAATTAAACTAGTCAATAACTTCATGCCTGAGAGATGCATTTTAATGAATTTATGTTCGTTCTATAATCATATGTAATTAATGTTTTCAAATGCACAGCGCACAAAAATGCCTAGACAACCAACATTCTCTAAAACATGCTTTAATAATTAAGCTAACCATAACTTCATATTCTTTTGTAATGTTTGTAATCTTGCTACTTGCCTACTGGAAATGGAACTGAAGTGTAGCAATGTTATTCCTGGATAACATTACAGTAATGCGATATATATATATATATATATATATATATATATATATCCCATTCGTATATAACACCGCGGCTCCGAGGTCTAACTGGTAGCGCGTTGGATAACACCCAACGCACACTGGGACTGGTGCTTTTTCAGTTGCTGTCCCTACTCTTTGGAATTCACTCTCTGTCATCAAGTAGCATAGTTTCTTTCCGTCACCATTTAAAAACTTTTTATATTTGCGTATTATTCCTAAGTTTTCACGCCATCTGATCACTGTTGATGAACTTTGCATCGTACCTGGACTATGAGTTTGCCCAAACCCTGTACTAGGTGCGCCATTGAGCTCGATATTTTACGAGGGTATTGGCGCAATAGAAGTTTTGTACTTATTAATTATAATTATTATTATTATTATTACCCAGATAACACAGTGAATTTTATATTACGGGCCAGAACTACCTGCCTAACTTTACCTGAGAGAGAGAGAAAAGCAAATTTCTAACTATTGATATAATGGTAGTTAAATAATGTATGTACTGCGTCAGCTGGATACACAATCCCTCTACAACATTATCCGGATCTCTACATCTCTCGATCCGGAGAGACTAAACAAACGGAAGAGATAATGTCAGACCCATACCCTAATTAGACCATGATAAAGCTTTTCATCACTACGGTGCCACAGTATTTACCAAAACATTTCTTCCGGATCAGTGAGATCCAGGGGGAGAATAACGTGATGTGGTGTGGGATTATCACAGTATGGCCGAAGATTTAAAATGCGTAT
This sequence comes from Paralvinella palmiformis, assembly GCA_025642065.1. Lineage (NCBI taxonomy): Eukaryota > Metazoa > Annelida > Polychaeta > Terebellida > Alvinellidae > Paralvinella > Paralvinella palmiformis. The sequence continues at coordinate 55,528 of JAODUP010000840.1, forward strand.
CGGAAATTATATTGATCTGTAGATGTTGTAGCTGATTATGCCATATATATATATATATATATATATATATGTGTGTATTAACTGTGTATAATAAGGCACAGGCACAGAGAACCTCGAACCGTGAATTCAAACTCTGGACGTTTCTTCAGGGGACTGAATCCAGAGTGGCGACTTTTCTTGCTGAGACATGTGTAATGTCTCACCAGTCCCTAAATTACAGCAAAAACAAAGCGAATCACCTACAACCGTGGAGTTTGGGAGTAGAACACCAGAAGTCAGATCACGGCAGTAAAGAGAATGTTTAGCTTAATTCAGCCATATTTATGGCTATCTTTTTAATTGCTGTATCTTTCTTCAAAGCAATACTATAAAACCATATAACCCAATTGTCACTGTCTTCGAGATGCGATACACATTTTCTATTCCTGGGTCAGGAGTACGACTACTATTACATTGAGCTTTATCTTAATTACTATTAAAAGACTGACATCTGCGCTGAAGCAGACCGTAATGGCGCGTCATAGCTTCCGTACTGTTTGAACTATGCTATCATTTTCAAACCTGACCTAATTTATGCTATTCTAACTATTGTAGTTCTTAAATGTTATTTATGACAAGCAGATTAGAGAGAATCTTGACTCTCATAGTACAAACTGGACATAACAGATCGGACCTAGGAAAGATAATTCTATTCCCACATACAACCAAGGTGAATTATATAAGTTGTTATATAAAACCCACCAACCGCGCGAGCTGTGTCCAATGCCACCAAGATGCGATGCAGTGTTTCTATTCCTGAGTCAGGAGTACATGATTTAAGAGCGTACTGTGCCTGCTACAGTCATTTAAATGCTGGATAACCAGGCCAAACACCTAAACGGCGTGCCTCCAAAGACGCAAATAGTACATGGATTATACAGCTCTAGATCAACTTTTCTTGAATGCAAGGAAATATGGTCTCCACGCATAGAAAACGGAACTTTCTCAACCGCAGCATAATATGCCTTGTGATATTTGCTGGAGGGTCAAATACCTCATAAACATACAAATCCAATAAATACTATGACCTACTCGTCACTATTACATCGGCGCTTTAGCAGACCGTTGTGGCAGAATTGCCGTTCTATATATTAACATTTTCAAATCAGACCTAATGTCTGCTATACAAACTATAATTGTAATATAGGGTTTTATTAATGACAAGGAGACTAAAGTTAGCCTTGAATGTCATAGTACAGACTGGACATAACTGGACCTAGGAAAGATAATTCTATTCCCACACAACTAAGGTGAATTATATATACAACTAAACTTGTTATATAAAACACACCAACCCCACGAGCTGTGTCCAATGCCACCGCTCGAGATGCGATGCAGTGTTTCTATTCCTGAGTCAGGAGTACATTCTTTAAGAGCGTACTGTGTCTGCTACAGTCATTTAAATGCTGGATAACCAGGCCAAACGCCCCAAACAGCATTATCCAAGACATAAATAGTGCACGAATGCCGTAACTCTAGATCAACTTTTCTTAGAACGCATGGACCTGAAACATACAGTCTCCACGCACAGAAAAAGAAAATCTTAACCGCAGCATAATATGCCTTGTGATAGTTGCTAGAGATCAAATACCTCATAAGCATACAAATCCAATACATTCTATGACCTACTCGTCACTAACCCTTTATATCAAATATTACAAAATTGGTAAAAAGAAAACACGAACCTCAATCTCTGGCACGGGCAATGTGTGTTTTAACTGTGTATAATAAGGCACAGGCACATATCTAAACATCCTTGAAGACCTACCTTCATATAAATCTATACATAAATCAATCTAAAAATAAAATGTTTCTGGTCTACTCATCTGATGGTGTGTGCATGTACCTAAGCATATGTCTTGTCTACTCATCAGTCTGTAGGAACCAGCTAATTTGCTTTCGTACTCCGCGACAAATATGTCACGCCGACAGGAAAACGGTGACTACGTACAAAAAGCGGAGCACGTAAAAAACATACCATTTGATACACAGCCGCAGCAAACAACACGTGCGTGTGGTTCAATGGCTAGTTTGCTACATACATATCAACTATTTTGACACCATTTTACTTTCAACAGTAATTTTCTGTGGTCCAAAAGAAATATATATATAAAACATTTCGACACCTCAAATGCTGACTCAGCTTTAGCTAGGAACAATAACTGAATGAAATCCTACCTACTGAACACGTATATGTACGTCCGGCGATACAGTCCAAGAGTTCTTCTAACCTAAATGAAAATTTAAACCTTTTATATACCCTCAACGTGTTAACAAAACATTACAGTTTGTTCATAACAAAGAGAATGTACACTCACCTCAGTGTAGGTTTCTTTAAAGAAGCGGTTGCCTAAAAATAAAAACAAAGTATGATACTGCGCAATGGTTAATACTGGACTAGAACGGAAATATCGTCTCAAACCCTAGGTAAATACTATGATTTACTCCAACCTGTCAGCTAACCCTCATACGTTTCGTTCATCACTAAGGGAACGTTCATTCCCTTAATTTAGCGTCCCTAAGTATATACAGTTAGGTGTGGTGGGATCTAAATTAAAGCGCCTATCCACTTGATCTATTTGACACATGGTCAAGAACGGCGGATTTCAGGCAGATCTCCGATACTGCGAATGACACGTCGGGATTATAATAGCTAATAACAAATTTCCTATATCAGTGTAATCTAATTACTCATAATATGGGAAAAAACTCTGTCCGCAGCTTAATACCCATGGAGATGCCTGCCGGAGTAACAAACGACTCCATGAGTATAAATCCATCAAGCAGCATTGTATGAATTAATAGGTCGTTATATAGATTCTACATTATACATAACAAAGCTAATAGACTCAAACATGTTGTAATAACGACATAACTTTCTTACATTGGTGTAATAAGGAATCCAACATTAAACGTTTTGAATTTCCGCATCAACAAGTACAAATTAATTAAGTATATTAAATAAACATTAAAATCTAGTAGAATAATAATGTTAACAACTAGGTCACTATAATATGTTACTTTCACTTACAGTTTGTGATATCTATGTAAACCTCGTTCTAAAATATACCTGTTCAAAGTCGCTTTCACAGATAAGTAATAATTATAGTTTAAATCTCTTATAGGGTTTTAACATACATATTATTTGAGGTATTATTGTATTACATATTATTTGTACAGTGCCTTTGAATGGCTCCTGCTAGTAAGGGCGCTTTATTAAATATACATTATTATTATTATTAAACCTATAAACGAGATACTGAAAGCTGAATTAATTACCACTTCTTAAGTGCTACAAACTCGAAGATGACCCTGGATTTGGTTGGATATCAACGAAAAAGTTGTCATACTTTAGGGAACTTGTCACAAACATGACACACTTCGTATATGTTTCGCCGATTAGACACATTTCAGACACTGGTCAACACCATTCACCCATTTCTTGACCATTAGCCACACCTTAGCTATACGCCAGTCACAAATTAGTCACACCTTCGTCACCGATCGGCCGTTCTTGACCTTGTCTCACGTCATCCGTTCGCATGCCTGCGTGATCAAGCAGTCGCTAGGCGGCGCTGGCATCACTCATCGCCTCCATTCAGCTCGCCGCGTGAGTGGCCAATGAGAGAGATGGGCCGATGTCACGTGACCAATGCTCTAAACCGAGCGGCGAAGTTTATGGAAAGCGTGACGTCATTATGAAGCGCCACGTGGCGGTTACGCTGGAAGATAAAGGAGCCTCTTAGGTTGTGGAGTGATCTTAATGGACTCTCCTCGGCCAGACGAAGAGAGTCGGTCCGCTTCTTAAAGATTAATAAAGCCAATCACCTTAGCAACAACCACACAATGGCGGCCATCTTGGCTAACACCGGAAACGATGTCAATTTCGGTGATAAAGAATTTGATCGCTTGCGGAACGGGAACGCCGTCTAGCGACCAGCACTGGCCAAAGGCTGTTCGTTCAGGCATACGTTATCGGTGTCCTTCGCCGAGTCTGTTTACAAGACAATTTGCGGACAATGGATACGACGAATAACTACAACCTACCGAACAAGGTGACCTCTGGGGTGGGGTTTGTTTTGGAAAATCTCCCATCCTCCCCCCACCCCCATCGATATCCTGTTGTTAAATGACAACAACATAAGTGGTGATTCATTGGCAAGTTATGTTTTGTATAGACAATTTAGGAATTATGAAAGCTTTTAAAACTTCTCCATTGCATGTTCATTTATTATTATTAGTAGTAGTAGTAGTAGTAGTAGTAGTAGTAGTATCATTATTATTAGTGGAAGTAGTACTACTTGTAGTAGCAGCAGTAGTAGGAGTAGTAGAAGTTGGTGTTGTTGGTAGTGGTGGTATTGTCATAGTAGGAGCCCAAAGAGTAACAATAGCAGGAATACCAAAAGCAGTAATATCCTCTATAGTAGTAATATTAGTTAATAATAATAATAATAATAATAATAATAATAATAATATTTTTTTAAAAAAAAAATAATAAGAGTAATAATGTCCATATAATAAAGTGCCCTTACTAGTAGGAGCCATTATAATGTGTTATCCAATTATCCTCAGCTAAGGTGTATGCAAATTCCCACTACGATATTTGGACGATCAATATTATTTCTTGTTAACAGGTAAGTTCTTAGAACAGATATGTACATTTTAAGTTAAGGCTCATATCTATCTACATTTAATATCCTAGTATTCGTTACTAAGCGAGTTGCATCTTTCAGAATACGTTGAAGGTGCTTGATCCATTAAATGAACAGAAAGACGCCCCCCCCCTCCTAAGTCAAAACGCCGTATACCAGCAAAGTAATCATTAATTGAATTATATATATATATATATATATATATATATATATATATATATAATATATATATATATATGTATAACTTATTAGAGTAAAAGATCAAGATTTCTGTATCGAATCTAAGGTTGAGAGCCTCATCGTATTTACGTATTCAGGCCAAGACTCACTGAGGAATAAGTAATGTGCTTTAACAGCCACGGCTGAGTCGGTCAGACTATAAAATATGTGGCTGCCACAATCAGGGAACAAAGCCCTTGTGTGAGACAAGAAACAGATAAGTCCCTAAGATATGTCACGTGTCATCCTCCGTCTTTAGATTAAACCGGAAGTTGGCTAGAAGTGAAACCGACTTTGGCGTCGCGTGGGCTCAAGGACATCAAAGTACCATTGAGAAACAATAAATGCTTGAAATATTCCTGTACGTGGTATGATGATGATGATGATGATGATGATGATGATATAGCAGTTCATTTTATAGAAATTCGACCTTTACATATCACACATCTAATGATATCACTCATGGTGCGCATACACATATACACGTACGCAAACACCACACATAAATACACACACATACGAAAGGGACTAGTGTTGCATTATATCAATCTTATCTCAGCATTCCAGTTCTGAATTGTGAAAATCTGATGAATCGTCCAGAGCACGTTTTCACAATTCTTGACTCCGTGTATCAGAGTATTTTCATACATTGTTAAATAGATTGATAGACAGACAGACGCATGGCTATACACAGACGCACATACAGACAGACACACACGCGCGCGCGCACGCGCACACACACACATAATGTTACCCATGCCCGTTTTATCAACATCAACCCACCGTATCATAAGCACGGCGTTATAGTTATACATTTCACCGACTTCACCGCTGCATCCACTAAAGTCGTACAACGAGTCTCCACTGTACAGTAATCAGCTGGTCACAACTTCGCGGATTCCCAATAATAGGACTCTGCATTAATAGGATTGCAGCTGATTGTCTGCCATTCACTCACCGACATTCATCAGTTGCTGCCCAAAGATCTTCAGCTACAAAAATAATCAGTTCGCCAGCATCACCACAATACGCCTTATCCACATCGCGGCCATTCAAACTAAGTAGCGCAGAAATTTATCCGTCGCGCTTCTTTCGGAATATTTTAGGTGCACATTTAAGCAGCGATTTCTGTTTTTTTTAATAAGTTAGTCTAAAACGTAAGGAAGAAGCCTATATGCTTAAAATGTCCTAACCTGTATTGTTATCTTATTACCTGTTCGATGTCAAAACATAATCTTATAAACTATTTATATGATTCAAATGCAAGCTCCAGATATATATATATGTTGTGTGTGTGTGTGTGTGTGTGTGTGTGTGTGTGTGTGTGTGTGTGTGTGTGTGTGTGTGTGTGTGTGTGTGTGTGTGTGTGTGTGTGTGTGTGTGTGTGTGTGTGTGTGTGTGTGTGTGTGTGTGTGTGTGTGTGTGTGTGTGCGTGTGTTTTAGCTGTGTATAATAAGGCACAGGCACAGAGAATCTCGAACCGTGAATTCAAACTCTGGACGTTTCTTCAGGGGACTGAATCCAGAGTGGCGACTTTTCTTGCTGAGATATGTGTAATGTCTCACCAGTCCCTAAGCCGCCAAGCAAAATCAAAATACGAATCACCTACAGCCGTGGAGTTTGGGTGTAAAACACCCAAGTCAGATCACGGCAGTAGTGAGAATGTTTAGCTTAATTATCTAAGCAGCCCTATTTATAGCTATTTTTCAATTGCTGTATCTTTCTTCAAAGCAATACTATATAAACCATATAACCCAATTGTCACTGTCTTCAAAGATCAGTTTTTACAACGGGCAGGCGTCATGAAGCGATTACTATTAAAACTGTTTATCTTAATTACTATTAAAAGACTGACATCTGCGCTGAAGCAGACCGTAATAGCGCGTCATAGCTTCCGTACTGTTTGAATTATTTTCAAACCTGACCTAATTTATGCTATTCTAACTATTGTAGTTCTTAAATGTTATTTATGACAAGCAGATTAGAGCTAATCTTGAATGTCATAGTACAAACTGGACATAACTGGACCTAGGAAAGTTAAATCTATTTCCACATACAACCAAGGTGAATTATATATACAAGTAAACTTGTTATGTAAAACACACCAACCGCGCGAACTGTGTCCAATGCCACCGCTCGAGATGCGATGCAGTGTTTCTATTCCTGAGTCAGGAGTACTTATAATGCTTTAAGAGCGTACTGTGCCTGCTACAGTCATTTAAATGCTGGATAACCAGGCCAGACATCTAAACGGCGTGCCTCCAAAGACGCAAATAGTACATGGATTATACAGCTCTAGATCAACTGTTCTTGAATGCAGGGACCGGGAAATATGGTCTCCACGCATAGAAAACGGAACTTTCTCAACCGCAGCATAATATGCCTTGTGATATTTGCTGGAGGGTCAAATACCTCATAAACATACAAATCCAATAAATACTATGACCTACTCGTCACTATTATAACAATTTACATCGGCGCTTTAGCAGACCGTTATGGCGGAATTGCCGTTCTATATATTAACATTTTCAAATCAGACCTAATGTCTGCTATACAAACTATAATTATAATATAGGGTTTTATTAATGACAAGGAGACTAAAGTTAGCCTTGAATGTCATAGTACAGACTGGACATAACTGGACCTAGGAAAGATAATTCTATTCCCACAAACAACTAAGGTGAATTATATATACAATTAAACTTGTTATATAAAACACACCAACCACACGAGCTGTGTCCAATGCCACCGCTCGAGATGCGATGCAGTGTTTCTATTCCTGAGTCAGGAGTACATGCTTTAAGAGCGTACTGTGTCTGCTACAGTCATTTAAATGTTGGATAACCAGGCCAAACACTTAAACGGCGTGCCTCCAAAGACGCAAATAGTGCACGGAATATACAGCTCTAGATCAACTTTTCTTAGAACGCATGGACCTGGAAACACACAGTCTCCACGCACAGAAAAGGAACATCTCAACCGCAGCATAATATGCCTTGTGATATTTGCTGGAGGGTCAAATACCTCATAAGCATACAAATCCAATAAATGCTATGACCTACTCGTCACTAACCCGTTATATCAAATATTACAAAATTGGTAAAAAGAAAACACGAACCTCAATCTCTGGCACGGGCAATGTGTGTTTTAGCTGTGTATAATAAGGCACAGGCACAGAGAATCTCGAACCGTGAATTCAAACTCTGGACGTTTCTTCAGGGGACTGAATCCAGAGTGGCGACTTTTCTTGCTGAGACATGTGTAATGTCTCACCAGTCCCTAAGCCGCCAAGCAAAATCAAAATACGAATCACCTACAGCCGTGGAGTTTGGGTGTAAAACACCCAAGTCAGATCACGGCAGTAGTGAGAATGTTTAGCTTAATTATCTAAGCAGCCCTATTTATAGCTATTTTTCAATTGCTGTATCTTTCTTCAAAGCAATACTATATAAACTATATAACCCAATTGTTACCGTCTTCAAAGATCAGTTGTTACAACGGGCAGGCGTCACGAAGCGACTACTATTAAAACTATTTAGCTTAATTGCTGTTAAAAGACTGACATCCGCGCTGAAGCAGACCGTATTAGCGCGTCATACCTTCCGTACTGTTTGAATTATTTTCAAACCTGACCTAATTTAGCTATTCTAACTATTGTAGTTCTTAAATGTTATTTATGACAAGCAGATTAGAGCTACTCTTGAATGTCATAGTACAAACTGGACATAACTGGACCTAGGAAAGATAATTCTATTCCCACATACAACCAAGGTGAATTTTATAAACAAGTAAACTTGTTATATAAAACACACCTACCGCGCGAGCCGTGTCCAATGTCACCGCTCGAGATGCGATGCAGTGTTTCTATTCCTGAGTCAGGAGTACTTATAATGCTTTAAGAGCGTACTGTGTCTGCTACAGTCATTTAAATGCTGGATAACCAAACCAAACACTTAAACGGCGTGCCTCCAAAGACGCAAATAGTACATGGATTATACAGCTCTAGATCAACTTTTCTTGAATGCATGGAAATATAGTCTCCACGCATAGAAAACGGAACTTTCTCAACCGCAGCATAATATGCCTTGTTTTAGCGACTTTTCTTGCTGAGACATGCTGAGGCACACATTCACCACTCACACAGACACACACGCACGCACGCGAGCGCGCACGCGCACATACACACACATCACAAACATATTTTCTGTATGCTTTGTAACCACGAATGATTCCTTAAATATGTTATCCTGAAAAGTCGTTTGTATGTAATTACCTGACGAATCATCTACATGTTGTATTGACGGTACATGATTTTCATACACTACTAAAGAAGCATTCATATGCTCACATATCAGGCAGACATGGCGGAATTATTTATATTAAGAAATAATTAATAAAGTCATTGATTTAGCTAAATATTAAATCTTTTAACAAACACACCATTAGCACTCTTTATACTGGGATCTAGTAAAATGACAACACTACCACATTTACCCTATTCTTTATTTGGGAAATACGCAGAGGTAGTATTACTCTTGAAGACAAGCCCATTACTCCATCCATAGTCGTACTGTGGCCATTTACAGACTCAGGGTAATTGAAGTAGATTTTTAGAAGGTCAGTATCCGGAAACAACGTGACGTCACGCATACGGTATAGAGAATGGCCCGAATACGTCGATGGTTTTAAGATGATACCGAGTGAAGAGACAATTATCTCTCTCACTCACTCATCTCTCTCTCTCTCTCTCTCTCTCTCTCTCTCTCTCTCTCTCTCTCTCTCTCTCTCTCTCTCTCTCTCTCTCTCTCTCTATCTCGGGGGGAGCATTTTGTTTCTTTTCTATAATTTTTTTTTCAGAATCGTGTGTGTGTGTGTGTGTGTGCGTGCGTGCATGCATGCGTGTGTGAGTACGTTTTGGTGGCATGCGTGCATGAGTTTGTCTGTCTGTTTATCTCTCTGTATGTCCGTCTGTCTGATTGGCTGGTTCTCTGTCTGTCTGTCTGTCTGTCTGTCTGTCTGTCTGTCTGTCTGTCTGTCTGTCTGTCTGTCTGCTGCTGGCTGGCTGGCTGGCTGGCTGGCTGGCTGGCTGGCTGCTGTCTGGCTGGCTGGCTGGCTGGCTGGCTGGCTGGCTGGCTGGCTGGCTGGCTGGCTGGCTGGCTGGCTGGCTGCTGTCCTTCTGTCTGTCTGTCTCTCTGTCTGTCTGTCTGTCTGTCTGTCTGACTACATAATTTTTGGTCTGCATTACTATTAATAATATAGATTATGGGCTTATACGGCCTATGGTATATAGGGCCTCTATCAGATGTCATGTATTAATATCTTCAATAATCGATTGCCGGTATTATGTGGTATAATTCGAACCAGATTTAATGGGAATAATTATATTTTATTGTGTCTTGGCGCACACCACAAATTGTAAACAACTGTGTACAATCATCGTAATGCTAACATAATCAAATTAATTTGGATAAATTTTACAGCAAGCTACACTATTGCATATTACTACAGTAATTACTACTATCACTACAACTAATATTATTAGTACTACTAATACAAAAACTACTACTAGTAGTACTACTACTAATGCTCACGTCCAACTGGAACCGAATCAAGTGAATTGTATTTATCGCACATTTGTCAACGAGCATATATCATAGGTGAGGCCATTATCTAAGATAAACAAGTACAATCCATGTTTTTGTTTCATATATATATATATATATATATATAGAGAGAGAGAGAGAGAGAGAGAGAGAGAGAGAGGGGAAGAAGGAGGGGGGCTTTATTAGTGGCTAAAAATAAATCACCACATACGAAATAAATGCCGTTACGTCTGCTAATGTTAACAAGTAAGTGGCACCATGTTATTTCTTTACTGAATATTATCGTCTGCTGTGGGATTTTTCAATAATCGTGTAACGGGTGCCCGAGATCATTTGGTCAATCGAAATACCATAGTCGTGTCAAAGGTCGATTTGAAACCGCTGTTCGGCAAAGAACGATGACCGGAAGAGGCGTCGACGAATTTATTTACCAGTCGCATCCGCCCTGCGACGTATACGACGGTAAACACCAACAATGGCACCGTGGCTGTTTGCGAACAGTTCCAATTACTAAGCCACGAAGGACCCTATTAAGGAGATTTCCGATTAAATCTGCTTATGTTCTCCGAGACAATAACTTCTCCCTCGACAAGGTTTTTTTAATGGACGAGTTTAACAATTATAGACCCAGAGTTGGCGCTTGACTACAAATTATGATGTTTAAACAAAACTGGCTTCTCTCTATGTCGGTCTAACTACTAAGTAATTGTGGTAAATAGAAGGAACTGGCAGGGGATTTGTACGAACAAAGCATCCGGAAAAACTGGATGTTTGATAAAAGGGAGCAGAAAAACCTGATAGCAAACTGGAATAGACATTTGCTGGCAATAGGGGCGTGGAATTCTGTGTAAATGAATGGCCGTTCCGAGAAATAATTATCGCGCAAAGATTTCAGGGATAAGTTGAACACCGAGGTCTTACATGCGTGCGTGTGTTTCTTTGTCTGGAGGAATGAGCGAGTGGGTCTGTGCTATAACTTGTTATCAATCAGCGTTATTATAAGAAGCCAAACACCACGTAAATCTGCCATCTTTTATAACCGACACGCGATCAGTTTGGCTAAACGCGGAATGGCAACTTCAATCAACGTGAGAAATAATTTAGGATGGTGGGTGGATTTTAGTGAGTGAGTGAGTGAGTGAGTGAGTGAGTGGTGGTGGTGGTGGTGGTGGTGGTGGTGGTGGTGGTGGTGGTGGTGGTGGTGGTGGTGGTGGTGGTGGTGAGTGAGTGAGTGGTGAGTGGTGGTGGTGGTGGTGGTGGTGAGTGATGTGGGATGGTGGTGGTGGTGTGAGTGATTGTGAGTGGTGGTGGTGGTGGTGGTGGTGGTGGTGAGTGGTGGTGAGTGAGTGAGTGAGTGAGTGAGTGAGTGAGTGAGTGAGTGAGTGAGTGAGTGAGTGAGTGAGTGAGTGAGTGAGTGAGTGAGTGAGTGAGTGAGTGAGTGAGTGAGTGAGTGAGTAGTGAGTCGAGTGAGTGAGTGAGTGAGTGAGTGGTGGAGTGAGTGAGTGAGTGAGTGAGTGAGTGAGTGAGTGAGTGAGTGAGTGAGTGAGTGAGTGAGTGAGTGAGTGAGTGAGTGAGTGAGTGAGTGAGTGTGAGTGAGTGAGTGAGTGAGTGGTGGTGGTGGTGGTGGTGAGTGGTGGTGGTGGTGGTGAGTGGTGGTGAGTGAGTGGTGGTGGTGAGTGGTGGTGGTGAGTGAGTGAGTGAGTGAGTGAGTGAGTGAGTGAGTGAGTGAGTGAGTGAGTGAGTGAGTGAGTGAGTGAGTGAGTGAGTGAGTGAGTGAGTGAGTGAGTGAGTGAGTGAGTGAGTGAGTGAGTGAGTGAGTGAGTGAGTGAGTGAGCTACCTTTGAGTACAATCTACAGGTGCCCTGGATAAAGAGAGTTCCGTAGACGAAAGGTACAAAAAGAATCTCAGATTGCTCAACGAGAGTACAATCCAGATGAATAATGGTAAATAACGATCAGTCAAGATGATGATGCAGATAAATTACTTTCAGGAAGAGTCTCCACCTACACGGTTTGATTTACTGAATTTCACAGTACAGAAATTTAGTTTGTTCCTGCTAGTAAGGATCACAAAATCTACGTTGTTGTTGTTATTGCTGTTGTTGATGTCGTTGTTATTGTTGTTGTATGAGCATTTAAAAATACAACTTGCCAAACGTTACCAATATCAATATCAAAGCGGATAACTCAAACCTCCCCCAGAGACAACAAAAACATATCTACATACCTCCTATTATCGATTTAACTATACGGATTTATCATTCCTAATGCTCAAAGAGAGCTTTCCTTTTTCTCTCATTTTACTAACAATCAAATAACCCGTCCAAAAAGAGTCCTTAACGGCCTGTAACTCGCGGTGACGTATAGTTTGCCCCGGCTGATACGTAATCCACTGACACATTACATCGAGCCGAACTGTCCGGTATTTATTGACACGAAACTCACCGGGGACGATCCGTCATTTAGCCTCAGACGAACAAGTTTGATGTCACTCTTCAGTATAGCCGAAACGGACACCTCTACATACAAAAGAAGGCCTTCGCCTGACAACGAAAATATCACAAAAATAGCGACTATTGGCCTATTTTTTGCCGATGACGTCATCGGCTCGTTAATCCTATTTTCCACACAAATATGGATCAACCTCTGTCATGGCTGCGGCATCAATAATTCACGCAATAAGTGGAAATCTTCTAGTTATCAGCGGGATGTTTATATTTTCTAATTAACAAATATGTCTCTTACTTGACTGTTGTCATTAATGTGGAAGTTATAAAGTAACGTCAGTCCTTTGAATATTTCACAGCATTTCCATGAATATAGTTTCTGTCTAAGAAAACAAATAAACGCGTGTGTGTGTTTGATATATATATATATATATATATATATATATATATATATATATATAACTGTATTGGCTAAGAGTACTAAGACCTCTGCATACCAATCTATAATTTAAGCAACCACAGATTCACCTAGACATCCGTCTATAGACATATCTATCCACCTATAACCATATACATTAATCTATTAGCATAATATATCCCATACAGTAGACCGGCCTATTCACCCATAAACCTATACGTCAATCTACAAACCTATACTCAATCGATATCAATCTATTAAGCTAAATATCCTTATATTAACCTATGCATCCTTCTATTAACCTATACATCCATCCATTTACCTATATATCCCTCTATAAACCCATTCACCCTTCTATAAGTCTATGTTTCCCTCTATTAACCTATACATCCATCTATTTACCTATACATCCTTCTATAAACCCATTCATCCCTCTATAAGTCTATGCATCCCTCTATTAACCTATACATCCATTTATTTACTTGTACATCCCTCTATAAAAACATTCATCCCTCAATAAGTCTATGCATCCCTATATTAACCTATACATCCATCTATTTACCTATACATCCCTCTATAAACCCTATTCATCCCTCTATAAGTCTACACAGCCCTATATAAACCTATACTTCCATTTGTATAGACCTAAACATTAATCTTTTAGCCAATATTTACATCTATACACTGGTGTATTAATATTATATCTCGACAATTTATCAGCCATTAAGATAGACCAGAACAGCTTTTAGTAGCTGACGGATATATTTACAGCCCCCCAAACACCTGATTAGCTACCTTTAGCTACATTTACCTGCTCGTATACCTCTAAAGGTTATCTGTAAGTTCACACTAAATGCTACAATTAACAACAATTTCCGGCGGTTCAACGAGAAACACGAATTTATCCAAACCTTTGACATCGCAGATACTAATCTCAGATTCACCGTATGCTTGGGGGACACTCTTAGTGGGGGAGGGGATAGTGGGACGGTGCGTTCATCTGTGTACGTCCACGTATCTGTAATAAATCAATAAAAATCAATAGAAAAATTAATCCCTGGACAAAACAAACAACAGTCGACGATAATAACATCTTATCACATAAAGTCTGTTAATCGCTAACTGTAATATATAAAACATTCAGTGCTTTACTGTTGTTTTATGGCGAAAAACATACATTCGACAGTTGACGCTCTCATATCGTAATTCTACACACACACACACACACACACACACACACACACACACACACACACACACACACACACACACACAATCAATCAACAATTTTCCGCTGTAAAGATATCATCTGTAAAATATTCGTCAAGATACCCTATATGTCCCAGCCACCTCACCCCCCTCCTCTAAACCCCCTTCAGAAGCTGTGAATCATAAAGATCAGACATCAGAGATTGTATTTATCAGATATCCTCGGGAAATTCCCAATCCTCATGAGGACGGAATCGTGTAAATGTGTTTATTAAATAAAAGTAATTATTGGATCGGTCGACAATACAAAACGATCGACGACAGCTTTACAGAACCAGCCATTTTGACACACACAGAGACAGACAAAGGGTATTTTGAACAGACAATATAAAATATAAAATTGCCTCCTTCTCTGATGAGATGATTTATTAACTTGTTATCGAATATTGCTAGTCACTGTGGGAACTGAATATTGACGATTGTTGATAATCGAATGTTCGATTTCTCATTTGCTATCAAAAAATGTCAAACATGGATTATAGGGTATACCTGAGAATTGATGAATGGTTGGGTGTGTGTTTATGTGTTTATGAGTGGGTGCGTGTGTGCGCGCGTATGTGCGGGCGCGTGTGTGTGCGTCTGTGCGTGAGTGTGTGTGTGTGCGTATGTATGCGTATGTATGTATGTATGTGTGTGTGTTTTAGCTGTGTACAATAAGGCACAGGCACAGAGAATCTCGAACCGTGAATTCAAACTCTGGACGTTTCTTCGGGGGACTGAATCCAGAGTGGCGACTTTTCTTGCTGAGACATGTGTAATGTCTCACCAGTCCCTAAGCCGCCAAGCAAAAACAAAAAGCGAATCACCTACAGCCGTGGAGTTTGGGAGTAGAACACCCAAGTCAGATCACGGCAGTAGTGAGAATTTATTAATTGGTTATGAATTTGTAGTTGTGGGAAGAATTGACGATTGTTTAATCGAGCATTTCCCTTTCTATCAAATGTCAAAATGGTTATAGGTATCCTCACAATTGATGAAGGGGGTGTGTGTTTACGGTTTATGAGTGGTGCGGATGCGCGCGTATGTGCCGAGTGTGTTTTACGTCCTGAGTGGTGTTGTTATTATGCGTCCCTTTATTTTAAATAATTGTGTGACGGACAAAGGCCAGGCACAAAATTTAACGTGATTCAACCACCCACGATAGAGTGAGCAGAACTTAATCTGCTGGAAAAGTTTGTCTCACAGTCCCAACCTGCGCAAACCGATCACCTAAGGGGGAGTTGAGTAGAACCCATAGCACGGAGTAGTAACTGTTTAGATTAATTATCTAAGCAGCCCTATTTATAGCTATTTTTCAATTGCTGTATCTTTCTTCAAAGCAATACTATATAAACTATATAACCCAATTGTTACCGTCTTCAAAGATCAGTTTTTACAACGGGCAGGCGTCACGAAGCGACTACTATTAAAACTATTTAGCTTAATTGCTATTAAAAGACTGACATCTGCGCTGAAGCAGACCGTATTAGCGCGTCATAGCTTCCGTACTGTTTGAATTATTTTCAAACCTGACCTAATTTATTCTATTCTAACTATTGTAGTTCTTAAATGTTATTTAAGACAAGCAGATTAGAGCTAATCTTGAACGTCATAGTACAAACTGGACATAACTGGACCTAGGAAAGATAATTCTATTCCCACATACAACCAAGGTGAATTTTATATACAAGTAAACTTGTTATATAAAACACACCAACCGCGCGAGCCGTGTCCAATGCCACCGCTCGAGATGCGATGCAGTGTTTCTATTCCTGAGTCAGGAGTACTTATAATGCTTTAAGAGCGTACTGTGCCTGCTACAGTCATTTAAATGCTGGATAACCAAACCAAACACTTAAACGGCGTGCCTCCAAAGACGCAAATAGTACATGGATTATACAGCTCTAGATCAACTTTTCTTGAATGCAGGGAAATATAGACTCCACGCATAGAAAACGGAACTTTCTCAACCGCAGCATAATATGCCTTGTGATATTTGCTGGAGGGTCAAATACCTCATAAACATACAAATCCAATACATACTATGACCTACTCGTCACTATTATAACAATTTATATCGGCGCTTTAGCAGACCGTTATGGCAGAATTGCCATTTTGACACACACAGAGACAGACAAAGGGTATTTTGAACAGACTAAAAATATAAAATTGCCTCCCTCTCTGATGAGATGATTTATTAACTTGTTATCGAATATTGCTAGTCACTGTGGGAACTGATTATTGACGATTGTTGATAATCGAATGTTCGATTTCTCATTTGCTATCAAAAAATGTCAAACATGGATTGATGAATGGTTGGGTGTGTGTTTATGTGTTTATGAGTGGGTGCGTGTGTGTGCGCGTATGTGCGGTCGCGTGTGTGTGCGTCTGTGCGTGAGTGTGTGTGTGCGTATGTATGCGTATGTATGTATGTATGTATGTGTGTGTGTGTCTTGTGTGTGTGTGTGTGTGTGTGTGTGTGTGTGTGTGTGTGTGTGTGTGTGTGTGTGTGTGTGTGCATCTGTCTAGAGCTAGCTAGTAACACTTCCCCATCTGTCAGTGCCATCTGTTATGTTATTAAAAATATCTGTAGAGGTTTCGTACTTAGATATAATCCTGGTGTCTGACAGACACGGTGACGCCGAACGGATGTGATAGGCACAGAACATTTACGTGATTGCCAGTGTGCGTGCATGCATGTGTGCGTGCTTGTATCTGATATTCATCATTTTTATCCTAACTGTAATATTGTTATTTTTGTCTTAGATTTTACATCTAGCAATTGGTCCAGGTACCTCGCGAAGCGGTTTCCTATACACGCACATGCGCGCACATGCACACACACGCGTGCACACACACGCGCACACACGCACACGCACATGTGTCTCGTGTTCAAGTGAAGCTGTTACGTTGGCCTGAACGCCGACAGATTATAAAAGGCCTAACTTTTCACCTTGGTAAGACTACAACTTGTATCCTGACCTATCTGACCTCTGTCTGTACGACTGATATAGGTAGTGTGTGTTTGACTGCTGGAACCCAGAATTAATCTGAGGTCAGCAGCTGTCGTGCCGAAATATTGTGGATGTATAGATTGTTTTTGACCACAGCAAATTACTACTGAGGGTCAAAGTAGTTAATTCGTTTATGTATTTACTTATTATTAAGTAACATGCACGTGTTGTTTACTGCGAGATATGGTGTCAAATGGTACTTTGTGCATGTGTTTCCGCTTCTTGTACGCAGCCTACATACAACATCTTCCCTGTGGATGTGACACATTTGTCAAGTACGAAAAGCAGATTAGCGCCGCTCCCACAGGCTTTGAGTAGTATATATATATATATATATATATATATATATATATATATATATATATATATATATATAAGCAAATATTATATATTCGGCATCATCACATTGTGTTAAACACTACAGATACCTTCAATTACCCCTAATGGCTCAGTGAAAAATCTAGGAGTTATTTTTTACCAATGTATTAACATGTATGAGCATATCACGTCAGAATGCCGAGCTGCCTACTACCATCTTAAGAACATCCACTGTTTAAAAGCATTCTTGACACAAGAAGCACTTGTAACTGTAGTCCATGCCTTTGTTACATATCGTATAGACTATTGTAACTTCCTGTTATATGGGATATCTGATTATAACATTAATCGCCTTCTACGAATTCAGAATAGTGCAGCTCCCATTGTAACAAATACTAGAAAATATGATCATATCACCCCAATTCTTCAAAAACTACATTGGCTACCTGTTAGACAGCGTATCCATTTCAAGATTCTGTTAATAACTTATAAATCTATTAATGATATGGCGCCAGAATACCTGTGTCAACTGGTGTCCATTGGAAAGTCATCCCGAAAACTCAGGTCATCCAGCCAGATGCTATTGCAGGTGCCAGTGTCTCGCCTGAAGTCATATGGTGATTGTGCGTTTAGATTTGAGCCCCCACTTTGTGGAATAAGTTGCCGGCAGATATTAGAAGTGCGTCGTCTCTTGAAAATTTTAAATCTGTTCTAAAAACATACCTGTTCAATGTCGCTTCCACAGATAAATATTTATGATCTTTTGAATCACTTACAGCTAATATGTAATAATTATATTTTAAATCTCTTATAGGGTTTTAGCACACATATTATTTGAGGTATTCTTATATTACATATTATTTGTACGGCGGCCTTGAATGACTCCTGCTAGTAAACGCGCTTTATTAAATATGCATTATTATTATTTGTATATATGTACCCTAAAACACACACGTTCACACATATACACGCGCGCGCGCGCGCGCACATACACACACTTTCAAGCACACATACAAATACACACACAGTACAATTAATGGTAAATCAAAGTCAAGCCGGAATGATTAATAAAGTGGTGCAATAAAGTTTGGTGTCGGCCTATACTCTCCTCTGGAAGTTGAAATATTTAAGACATATCGACTGCCGCAACCAGAATGTCTACTGCGGGCTAAATACTGCGGGGTGTCAGGTAGGCAGAAATACTGCGGTGGTTCCATTCTAGGTATTAAATTGTGAAAATATTCTGTGTGCTATTTCGTTCATATGGTTCTATAACTTTAAATAGTCATGTTTGTTCTGTTTGTTCTGTTTAGTTAGATTGTTTGTTATTCAAAAAGACAGACACTAATTATTGATCAATAATGTTAAATGTCAGGTATATGACCCCAGTTTTGATGATCCGTGATCAAGCCCGAACACGTGATGTCTGCTTTAATCGGGAAAACTGGCCAATAGAATGGTATGTGCTTAATCTCTGGTGCTTGTATTGGTCTATCGTTGTGATTGATCGGACGACAGATGTGCTTTGTCTCACACACAGACATACATACACACGCGCGCACACAAACACACACAAGCACTTACACAGAGGGGGGCGTATTCGTGCGGACATGCTTGTCTCTGTGGGTGTAAATATAATCCACAACACCGAACCATTTACCCAGCATCTTGAGTTATATCTCAGCCCACCCATCCATCCAAATCACCCACCCATCCAACCCAACCAACCCTCCCCCATACACCAAGGATATCGTTTATATTTTCTCCCGTTATCTCTCCACCCATTAACTTCTATCAACAATCCATATATCCAGACAGTACACTCATCAGATGCACACAGACAACCATCCAGATCACGGTATTGTCCTCCACTTTTCCGTCCAAATAACGATTCAGGATCAGCGTAAAACTTCGTCTAATGGCTCACATCTACAGCGGCCTCCAGCGGCCATTAGCCGACCTAATCTGGATCCCAGGCCTTTTTTATTCAGAACAATGAATGATCCACGGCTCGCTATATTGTGACCTGGTTTTGGTATGCCGTAGCAGACATTTTGGTATTTTGTATTTATCTTTCGGTATAATGTAACTGTCTCGGTATAGTGTGACTGTCTCGGTATAATGTGACTGTCTCGGTATAATGTGACTGTCTCGGTATAGTCTGACTGTCTCTATATAATGTGACTGTCTCGGTATAATGTGACTGTCTCGGTATAGTGTGACTGCCTCGGTATAATGTGACTGTCTCGGTATAGTGTGACTGTCTCGACATAATGTGACAGTATCGGTTTAGTGTGACTGTCTCGGTATAGTGTGATTGTCTCGGTATAATGTGACTGTCTCGACATAATGTGACAGTCTCGGTATAGTGAGACTGTTTCGGCATAGTGTGACTGTCTCGGTATAATGTGACTGTCTCGGTATAGTGTGACTGTCTCGAAATAATGTGACTGTATCGGTATAATGTGACTGTCTCGGTATAGTGTGACTGTCTCGACATAATGTGACAGTCTCGGTATAGTGAGACTGTTTCGGTATAGCGTGACTGTCTCGGTATAGTGTGACTGTCTCGAAATAATGTGACTGTATCGGTATAATGTGACTGTCTCGGTATAGTGTGACTGTCTCGACATAATGTGACAGTCTCGGTATAGTGAGACTGTTTCGGTATAGTGTGACTGTCTCGGTATAATTTGACAGTCTCGGTATATTGTGACCTGATTTTGGTATGCCGTAGCAGACATTTTGCTATTTTGTATTTATCTTTCGGTATAATGTGACTGTCTTGGTATAGTGTGACTGTCTCGGTATAATGTGACTGTCTCGGTATAGTGTGACTGGCTTGTTAGGCTGTGACTGGCTCTTATTCCTTATCATGTCATGAATGTTGCATGATATATTATCTTGCAGATAGAGCATATTATGTTGAGTGAGGTTTTGTTTATTGTGACTGTACCAAGTTTGTTGTTTCTGTAACATGGTTTATTGTGACTGTAATATAATGTGTTGCGATTGTAACATAGTTTGTTGTTTCTATGACATAGTTTATTGTGACTGTGCCATATTTTATTGGGACTGTAATATAATTTGTTGCGATTGTAACATAGTTTGTTGTTTCTGTAACATAGTTTATTGTGACTGTACTATAGTTTATTGTGACTGTAATATATTTTTTGCGACTGTAACATAGTTTGTTGTTTCTGTAGCATAGTTTATTGTGACTGTACCACAGTTTATTGTGACTGTATTATAGTTTATTGCGACTGTAATATAATTTGTTGCGATTGTAAAATAGTTTGTTGTTTCTGTAACATAGTTTATTGTGACTGTACCATAGTTTATTGTGACTGTAATATAATTTGTTGCGATTGTAACATAGTTTGTTGTTTCTGCTCGGTATATTGTGATTATTGCCTTGTATGTTGTCACTATGGTATGTTATGTTATGCGGCTTCGTATACACGGATATCCTAGCTGTATCCTACTATACCGTGGTAGCCTGTCACTTTACTATGCTACTTGTGACTATAATCTGATATGTTGTATTCCGAGCTAGTCATTGTTAATACGGGGAGGGTAGGGGGAGAGGGGGACCATTAAGGGAACAATAACCAGCATCATACAAGCTTTGAACGAAAAAATAACATTAAAAAGATGTCTACCATAAAGTAGTACTGTTCTATGACCTATTTAGATCCATATTGTAAAACATGGCCGCCCTTTGTACATCATGCCCGGATTCGTGGCGCTGGTGTAATTGGTTTGGGAAATGGGAGGGCTGTAGCCGCGTGTGGGAGCACGCGCAGGGTTGCATGCTGATATTTGTCGATATGAATATATGTCAGAATGTATGTATGTATGTATGTAAATCTCTCTCTCTTTCTCTCTGTGTCTGTCTGTCTGTCTGTCTGTCTGTCTGTCTGTCTGTCTGTCTGTCTGTCTGTCTGTCTGTCTGTCTGTCTGTCTGTCTGCGTACATCCGTGCGTCCGTGCCTCAGTGTGTTGCTTATTTAAAGCATCGCGCTAATGTTTGCGATAAAAACGACCCATATCCAACATATTAATAAAAGAACCATTCACCCTGAGATATCCAGAATGGAGTGGAAAGGTTAGACTGACACAAATTGTATAGACTGGTCTCAAATGTCCATAATGGCCCCCAAACGTTTGCCCTTATAGGGAATATTCAATTGCGCCCAATATATTAACCCAGGCTTAAAATATCCCGAGATTAGTTTATCCCGAGGACCGTCCTCTGATATCCGGATCATGTGATGTAATAGCCACAGATTTGTCTTATCTCGAGTGTCCAAGATAGGTATATCCATTTCCGGTTATAGGTATCGTAACGGGGCAACGGCCTCCTCCCAGTTTAAGCCACACCGCGATGACCTTGTCAAAGATCAGAAGGTCGTCTATATTTAAGTTATTGAAGTTAGTGTTACCATGAATGAATGAATGGATCAGTGAATTAATGAATGAATTAATTAATTAATTAATTATTTATTTATGTCTGTATTTATTTATTCAATGTGGGTTGTTAACATTACAAATCTACAATGACATAACTTGGTATTGATTTTGACAAATTTATAAAACAAAATAAATACATTATTATGCCGAGATATGAAGAAAGAAGAAAATAAATATATATATATATATATATATATATATATATATATATATATATATATATATATATATATATATATAAAGAGGTGATTCTTTCATGCCAATAATATCATCAATAACAACTATAACACTGTTGTTGTTGTTGCTGCTGTTGTTGTTGTTGTTATGGTTACTGTTGTTGTTGTTTTACAGCCACTTCGGTGTACACGGTAGGGTAAATGCACCGAGTGACTTTCAAAGGCAAAGTGAAAGATGGAACACGCTACTGACATATCCCTGCCGGGGTTTGAACCCGGGGGCTAGAGGTCTGTGGCCGACCGCGTTATCAGTTAGACCAAGGAGGCAGCTATGCTGTTGTTGTTGTTGTTGTTGTTCTACGTCAATCTTGTTGGTATTAATGACATGGGAGAGAACACGTAAAAAGTAACGACAAAACATCAATCACTGAGTTTATTACATATATGGCGACATCACAGCGTCGTTACGGCGACCTAACTACTGCGTACTCCAAGCAGCCAATCAAGTACCTCTCAATTTGACCTGACCCAGTTAATTTCTCCAACCCACTACCATATCGTGACACTCGCCATCGGGGAGAACCCGCTTTCAACAACACGCAAGTACTCCCCCTACTCATGGGCGAGTTAGCTATGATTCTAAATAGTGTTTGGCTTTCAAAATAATCGTAATTTTTAGACACCATTTGAAAGATGGAGGCGAAATTGTTTTTTAGCAAGCCGATTATGCTTTATTTATATAATCTGTTTATTTAGTTTTGTTTTATGTCGTTCACATTTGTTAATACATGACCTGTATCACAAATTTATCACTAATTCCACGTATTTGAGGAGAGAATCCTATTTCGCTGGCGACGGCCAAGTAAGAAACCTATTTTTTATATCGACGAACGGCTTCTCATAGCTTTCCCTCTTCGTCTTCACGTGGCTTCTTTGACAGGAAATTAGCTTCCGCTTATATTTTGTTATTACGGCGAGAGCGATCATATCCGGCGGCCATATTGACTGACGGAATGGTTGGCCATCGATCAACCGAGTCACGTGCTACGATGCATGGAAACCAGTCCGGAAGTGGATCGTTTTGGTCCGTTTTGAATATCGTCGTATCCACTCGCCATCTATGTTGTCTCGAAAGAAATTGGCGTCAGAAACGGGAACATGCCGATAGTGTGTCACGTGACGATTTCTACGCGGGAATCATTATAGGGGGAGCCACCAGCTTCGTCTAAACCCTGAAAGATAATAATACGCACAGAATGTAGATGGTGAACAATATACTGTGAACCGTGTAGATTGTAAACAGTGGAGATGGTGAAGAACATTGATCATGAACACCGTAGATCGATATGCCGATGATGATGTTTGACGTTTTACGGCCACTTTTCTGTACTTGGAAGCCTAAATGGACCGAGCGACCTCCAAAGGTAATGAAGCGAAGTCGAAGATGAAACACCCTGCAGATATGCCCACCCCGGAGATTCGAACTCGGGTGGTAGTGATCTCACGCGCTGCCAGTTAGACGACGGAGGCGCCCCCGCGTTGATCGAGAATAGAGTAGACTATGGAAATCGTATAATGTGAGAGATATGCGTTCTGATCAGTGTAAAGATTGAAGATTGCTGACAGTAAATAGTGAACATTGTGAACCGTGTAGGCTGAGAAAAGTTAAGATAGTAAATAATTTATACACTGTTAGCGAATACGATATAATGGAGGATGCAGCAGTCACTCACGTGACCGGCGAGGTATTCACGACGACACGGTTGATCGGAAGTCCGGAATGTCGAGCTGGCGGCTACGGTTGGAGATCATACTAAGCAGACATCTTCACGATCCGCTTTAATCAATATTACCGTTAGATAGTCACCTAATCTCGATTTTACTCTACCTACCGCACGGCGTCTCCGGGGCAAATACATCGCTAACGTTGGACATCGTACACAATGCCGAATGTTTCCGCAGTAGATTATATACGACGTCGATCGTAAACTCGCTGCCTATTGCGTGCACGTTTAGACTATCTATCAAACAACCACCCGCTGTGCTATTACAAAATTGTGTTCCGGTTTAGATGGATATCGAATGACATTCTGGTTGGAGTTTATTGGCAAATATTCACAATAAGTTATGGCCATCTACTGTAGTAACGTAGTTAGCCGCCGAAACGATCGATATTGACGGCGGCGAGAGAGAAAAACCATATCTAACTAAGATGACGTGATGCGCGAACCGAGATGCGCGGAGCACCACGTGATCGATCGATACCAAAGCAACGCTTCCAAATAGTTCTGATTTTATTGTAACCCATCATTTCGTCGTCATTTTGTTCTGACATTCTGTATTTTAGACGACAAAACAACACTAGAATGAAAGCCCCCTTCCCCCAAGACGGAATGTGTCGCCTGCCGTTAGACTGTTTCATGGGTACTGTTGCTGCTGCTGCTGCTGCTGCTGATGATGATGATGATGATCGCCATGATCGTGATAATGATGATAGCATCGGCGGTAAGAATTACACTTATGGCGCTTCCCTGCCCCGATATTAAACCGACCCATTGTTTAAATGAGCATCAAAGAGGCGCCATTAATAAAGTGTGGCCATTTCACGGGTAAAACGGCAACATACTTTATACAGCCTGATGACCCGACCTTGACATTAGACCATTACTTACAGCCGGGTATTGTCATCAATAACATATCATCCGGTTGATGATGTTTGCCGATTCACCATCTCGTCCTTGTTTCGTCCTCTTTTTTGCTAATTTAGTAGCAATATTATATTACTTTATAGTATATAACTCAAGGGGTGTGTTTGTGCGTGCGTACGCGCGTGCATGTGTGTGTGTGTGTGCGTGCTCGTGTTAGTGAATGTATTGATATTAATCTCTCTCTCTCTCTTATATATATATATATATATATATATATATATATATATATATATATAATATATATATATATATATATATATATATATATATAATATATATATATATATATAAAATATAGTAGGTAGATAGATAGATAGATAGAATAAGATAGATAGATTAGAGTTAGAATAGAAAATAATATATAGTTAGATAAAATATATATATATATATATATATATATATATATATATATATATATATATATAGATAGATAGATAGATAGATAGATAGATTTGATAGATAGATAGATAGATAGATAGATAGATAGATAGATAGATAGATAGATAGATAGATATACTCGCATTGACAAACCTAAAGACAAACAGACCAATATTCAAATAGATAGAACTATATACTTCCGGATAGACAGTCATTTAGACATATATTATCATAGGCAGACGTTCGGTCAGGCAGAAAAATTGATACATAAACAGCCATATAGACAAACAGACACCCGGTCAAATAAAAATACAAACAGACAGACAAGGAGCCAGACAGTCAGACAAAGAAACAGGCCGACATTTAACAACAACTATTATTGTCAATAATACCCCCAAGTGCTGTGTTTATTATCTCGTAACAATACCGGGTCATCGTCCATCGACAAACACTCGTCACCAGGGGGCGTCTTAACAGAACGGTATCGACGTCATCGAGTTGGCGCTGATTGGTCGCATGATCATAGTTGCGGCAGATCTCTAGTCACGTGGTTCGACAGAAGTGGCTTTCTACCTTTGAGGTTCGTTAGTGATAAAGAACGCGATAACCACGTCACGCGTCACAAGATGATTGTTCCCACAATGCCACAGGCGTGTAAAGCGAAGGTTCCGTTATCGCATAATGTCGGAGAGAACTTTATGACCACTTTAACTTGGATTTATCGACCGACAGGTAGTCGCTTTGTGGCGGATCTGGTGCG
Organism: Paralvinella palmiformis; assembly: GCA_025642065.1. Lineage (NCBI taxonomy): Eukaryota > Metazoa > Annelida > Polychaeta > Terebellida > Alvinellidae > Paralvinella > Paralvinella palmiformis. Next base: position 81,980 of record JAODUP010000840.1, read on the forward strand.
AAATTGTTATGGGGACATGCGCAAGAGACCAGGTGAGCTACATATATATGATGATCTAAGTTAAAGGAGAACCTTTTGGTAAATGGTTAATGTTTTGTACATAAAACAATACGATGGATATTAATAAAAATGCCAGTGATTAATGATATTCGTTCCATAATTAATGCTATTGAACCACATAACCGTAAACATCAATAATTATGGCCGGAAATTTAGTTCTTTATTTGTTCTCGTTCAGATATTTATGTTAATACAAATGTTTACGTCAATTCAGTAAGTTGATGAATGTTTATATAAGGAGAGTATGCTGAATAATAAGATGTATTGTGTCATTAGAAGTGGTATTATGTTGTCCATAGAATTCTATGGTATGTCACATTGCGTCACGATAGAACATAAAATCCAATAATAACGTGTCACTTTCTGTCATGATATGTCATAGAATGCTAAGGGATGTCACATTATATATTGATATGTCATAGAATCCAAACGTATGCCACATTTTGTCGTGATATGTCATACAATCCTACAGCATGCCACATTATGTCATGGGATGTCATAGAGGCAAAACCTATGTCACATAATGTCATGGTATGCCATAGAATCATATAAAACGTCAAATTATGTTATGATAAAATGCGCCATGCTATTGTAATTTCGAGTATGTTCTAATATATCATAGTATAATATATTGTACTATATATATATATATATATATATATATATATATATATATATATATATATATCAGAATCGTATCAGAAAATAGGTCAAAGAGGGAATGACATTTCGTACATGGTAACAAATCGTCCCAGTTGTATTATCCGTTGGGTGCCTTTTATTTCTTGTGTTTATCACAGTACATTTCCTGCAGATGATCTCCTATTTTATGTTCTTGGCCTCACATATATTGGAGCGATGTTTTAGTGAGGAATAGCACATCCCGTTTACCTCGGTTTACGTTGATGTGACGGATGCTATTAAAATCGGGGAATCTGTTACGTCTCACGCAATGGTTCGTTGACTGTTGTGTGACAGACAGGAAGCACCGAAGACTTCCAGAGACAAAGGAAAGACAGGCGCCTAAGATGCCCAGATCAAAGGGAGACGAAGCAGCACGTGTCCACGTAACACCAGGACAGGCCCCATCAGATGCCATTGGCCCACCACGTCTGTCGGGAGAATATATTATACTCAGGATAAATACAGACGAGTCTATCATAACTAAGTTAACCTGAGAGTATGTCACTTCAGACGTGGCAATTTATATCCATTTAATCTTGAGAGAAGATATGAAATCTTATTATAAGCAAGTTCTTTATAACAAAATTACTGAATTCCATGGTATTCTATTCAAATTGGAAAAAAAATCATTTCCATCAGAATTAATTGGAAAATATATATTCCGACGAACACAGTTCTTAACAAATCCAACTCCCAAAAACTTAATTTCAATGCAATATATTCCAACGGGATACTTTATATAGGATCCTAGCCTAATAAGACCATGTCTAACAGATATTCGTTAAATAAGACCATCTCTAATAATAGACCCTTCCGGAATTGGATCGATTTGATCCCAGCCGAGCCCCAAATGCCCAAAGTCACCAAAAAGTAATCAAAACAAATCTGTTGACAATTTTTCGCGATAACGTGCTACATCCAGAAGTGAACTCGACTAATCCTGGTAGCCACTTCATCAAAGTATATGAGAAAATCCAGATTAGAAATCAGCACACTCCTGGCTTCCTTCTGCCAACAATAATCCATAACCATGACCTAGTTCCTTGTAATCAACATCAGAGGAAGTGATGACCCGCGTGAGCCTGGATTAATTATATGTCTGTCCCTCTGTACGAGTTGACTGACTGAAAATGTGTGTGCGCGCGCGTGTGTGTGTGTGTGTGTCGTGTATATATGTTTCTATGCTTTGAATAATTAATATAATAATAATAATAATAATTATTATTATTATTATTATTATTACAAATTATCTACTGCACCAATATCCTTGAAAAGAAACGAGCTCGGTGGCGCACCTAGTACAGGGGTTGGGCAATCTCATAATCCCTATACTTGTATATGTATGTGTATATCTATGTATATGTGTATGCATAAATGTCTGTTGAACTTAAATAATAGTTTCATTGTAATTAACGAGACAGTATACAGGAAAACCTGTATATGTTAACAATCCCGACATAACAATAACAACGTAACAATAATAACAACATAACAATAACATCATAACAATAGCAACAATAATAATAACGTAACAAAAATAACGGTAACAACACAGGAATAATAAGAATAACAACTAAATGAACATATAATATAATAAGTACAACAACCAGTACAACCAGCTTAAATAAGGACAACAACAACGACTTCTACTACAACTACTACAACATGGCGATGATGATCATGATGGTGGTTCCAGTAATAGTAAGAAGAACAACAACAACAACAATAATAATAAAAATAATAACAACAATAATAATAATAACAACAACAACTGTCACAGCAAGCTAACTGAACAATCGAATTCGTTTAATATAATAACGCCACTGTCACGGAGAGACATTACGTCACCGAGAAACGTCAGAGTTCTGTATTACCATAATCAAGTCAACGTGAACCTGATACAACACTTCAACTCCCAGGGTGGTATACCCTCGTAGTCAGCCATTAGTAAGCCACTTTATTGTTAGTCATATCCCCAATAGCCATAACGTTCTTACTGGATATATATATATATATATATATATATATATATATATATATAATGGAAGTAGTCGTAGTGGAATAGTATCGCTGTTGTTGCTGTTAGTACTGTTGTTGTTAATGTCGTTGTGATTGTTGTTATGTTGTTGTTATTGCCGGTGCTGCTATTGCCGTTCTAGGCCAGGACCTCAATCATCCATAGACCAATGACAATGTTCCGCTGTAAGCGTTTCCTGTAAGATACATTACTTTAATAATTACATTACCAGTGACATCTATGCAGAGTAATGACGTTATAATGTAATTGTGATGTTAATAATGACACTAATTACTCTACATAAAACCCCTGTGTCAGTATTTACACGTGAAACGGTAGACAGGAAGACGGGCAGAAAGGTAAGCAGGGAAACACGCGGACAACTAGACTGGGTAACGCACAGAAAGGTAAATTGTGAGACAGGTACACAGGGGGGACGGGAAGATAGATAGCATGGAGACAGACAGGCAGGTAAACAAGGAAATAGGCAGAAAGGCAAACAGAGAGACAAACAAACAGGTAGACAGGGAAACAGGCAGAAAGCTATACATAGAGACAGACAGGCAGGTAGACAGGTAAATAAGCAGAATGATAAACAGTGAGACAGACAGACAGGTAGACAGACGGATACACAGGCTGACCAATAACGGGAATAAAATGGTTGACAGATACACAGACGGGCACACTGAACCATGTCATCGACAGATTCATCTTCGATCAATAGATTGGCCGACATACAACTCGGACCACTAAGTGTCTGATCATACACACGAAACTTCAGCCGTCCGTCCCTCATGCCTAGCCATATGTTCTCACTGCCAATACAACCCGGCACATTATCTGCCCATCCGCCCAGCAGACCCGATCTAATGAAGAAGACCCCCAAAAAAATCAACTTCTCTTGGAAGAGTTCAAACTCTCAGATCGCCATCTAGCGGTACTGATTATCAGAAACTCAACATTTCGATCCGACATCATCATCATCATCATCATCATCCCACTTCTCCTGAAAGACCTCAATAGATACCGCCATCAACTATGACGTCACAGCAACACAATAATAATCGACACCAGGTGGCTGTGTCCATTAGTCAACAGTCGGTGCTCTCTATCCCAAACTTTCAACAACAACAATAACAACAATAGATGGTCAAACAAACATGGAAAGTGACCAGTCAACAGACAGACGGACAGACGAAGAAGGAAAATGACCAACCAACGGATTGACGAAGAAAGAAAATGACTAGTCAACAGACATACGGACAGACGAAGAAGGAAATGATCAGTCAACCGACAGACAAAGAATCAAACTGACCAGTCAACAGATCGACGAACAGACGAAGAAAGAAAATTATCAGTCAACAGACCGACGGACAGACGAAGAAGGAAAATGACCAGTCAACAGACCGACGGACAGACGAAGAAGGAAAATGACCAGTCAACAGACAAAGAAGACAGAAAAGCAGATAAATAAATACACGCACAACAGACAGACAGACAGATAGACAGACATACAGATGGATAAAGGGGAGGGATAATCAGTATATTTGTATACACGATATATCAGGTTTTATTATCTATATAGATAATGATGGTCATTTGTCTTGGTTCTTCTCGGCGAGAACATCGACATCATATCACGTGACATAAGTAAGATGATGTCGAACCATAAGTCACATGACATCGAACTACAAATCACGTGATATATACTATTGTTAGAGGCAATATGGCCCAGTTGGCATAATTAGCATTATTTACTATAGAACAATAACGGTACAGGTCATCATCATAAGATAGATGGTTAGAGATAATAAGAAGAAGATCAATATTTGCAAAGAGATTTACAACAACAGCAAAGACAACAATAGCAACTTTAATAATAATAATAATAACATTAATAGTAATAATTTACTGCAATAATAACATCAACAGCAATTACTTCAGTGATAATAACAGTTAACAGGAATAACCACAAACATAACATAACACAACCAATTATAAAGACGTATAATGAAACAATACAATAAAATACCACATTAACATAACACAAGGGAATAACAAACACGTGTATTATTTGAAGAAACATGCGACATAACATTAGTAACACAAAAATAAATTAATGCAATAACACAATTACACAACAGAATGCAATAACGTGACACAATAACAAAATGCCATATTGCATCACTTTAATATCTAATAAAATAGCACAGCATAATAACATGCATAGCACAACGACATACATATCAGGGGTAATGTATACAACATAACTGAATAACAGAACATAACAAGTGAAAAACAAAAGACAATAACACAGTAACGGGATAGAGTAGGATAACACTTTATCCAATTATAAGGCAACAACATAACAAAATAACAAAATGCGATTACATAACGTTATGAGTATAATAGGATAACATAATATAGTAACATAGTATAACAGGATAAAATGATAACACACTACAATAACATATACTAATAAAATAATAAAACAACATAATACAATCGAATAATACAATTATATCATATGATAACATAATGCAATAACAAAACACAATAACATAAAACAATAATACAATACAATACCATAAAACAATAGCACAATACAATAACATAATACAAGAGAATAATACGACAACATAATACAATCACATAATGTAATAACAGAACCCATTAAGTAGAGCAGTAATAAAAACAAATTACAACAACACATAATTTAATAACAAAACACACATATGTCTTGAGGTTGGTTACCTTAGCCTATACTTATTAGGATTTATCTATCCATTCCTTGATGTCTCAGCCAATACTTCAGTAGTCGAACCTCCCGATGTTTCAGACGATATCGTAACCCATATCTCAGCCTATGACCCAGCTCATGCCTCAGCCGATACCTCTTTATGTAACCTCACCCCGTGACCACGATTATTGGATATTTAGCCCCGTTGTATGCCTCACCTGATTCTTCACCTCATGTCACAGCCCAGGCCTAATCCGAAGTTCCCCCCTACCCCAATAATCTAGCCCATTTTATTAGCTCCCATCTTAGCACAATACATGGCTCGCGTGGTTCATCACTCTATCCCCAAGTCCTTGTCTCAGCCCCTGTCCCAGCCTATTCCCCATCGCTTGTTTCATTCCCCGTCTTAGCCACCCCATGCCCCAGTCATTTTCTAAGACCATGTCTCATCCCCTGTCTCAGGCCCCTATCTCAGCTACTGTCTCAATCTCTGTCTCATCCCCTGTCTCACCTCCTGTCTCAGCCCATGTCTCAACCCCTATCAGCGATCCTGTCTCAGTTCCTGACTCAACCCCTGTATCAGCCTATGCCTTAGCCCCGGTCTCAGACCATCCCTCAGCCCATGCCTTAGCCCCTATCTCAGACCATCCCTCAGCCCAAGCCTCACACCGCCCTGTACTAGGCTAGTCTCACTATAAGATCCCCGAAGCCTTCTATCTCTCGTCTAAGCTACGTGTTAGCAGCCTACGGACCACATCGCCTGATGCCAACCTGCACCACACACACATACACACACATAAACGTACACGTACATGGACCCACCGTGTCATACACTCCGATACTCGTACACCCGCTAACGTATAGGCAGTGACACCGACACACGCGCACACATACTGACACATACGTACACTACCGTGACACAGCGTGTGACACAGCGTGACACAGGGCAGGTGTTGGACCCGCCTATCCGGCTTGCACACGGAGTCAGCCATATTGACAAGCCTTCAGTATCTGGCTTTGTGTGGATAGTGTTTACAAGCTGATTGGCTCTCTATCTATCTCTCGCTCTGTATATATATATATATATATATATATATATATAGATTGATAGATTTAACGATATCTCGCCATATCGGTATCTATACATTGGTTGCTCTGTAGGATGGCGCATCGATATCTGGATCGTAATTCTGGATTATCTGATTAGCTTCAAGAACAGGTGAGTGAGGCAGTTTACTGTCATTACCGTGTCATACGTTTCCGGGAACGTTTAACCGAATCCTGTCCCGTTGAGAATCTTGTCGTTAAGTGGCGCTTCGATCAACCTATAGCGCTGATCAGTCTGTCTATCGGTCTGTCTGTCTGTCGGAATCATGATCAATCTCTCCATCTGTCTATCCGTTCGTTCGGCAACATGTTATACCATATGTCTGTTAGTTAGAAAATGCGTCCATTTATACGGCGTCCATATATCTGTCTGTCCGTGTGTGTGTGTGTGTGTGTGTGTGTGTGTGTGCGTTTCAGCAATACGATGCTCAATCCTTGTATCCATCCATATTCGTCAACAGTACCGATAATCCGTCCGTGTATCGTGTATCCGACGATTAGTCTGTTAAAAGTACCAATAACTCTTTGGTTTCTCCATCTCTCCGTTTGTCAACAATTACCGACAAACCGACCCCGTATAGACCACCAGTTTATCAGACCGTACGATTGTCCGTTTATCCGACGGTATGGATATCCGTTTATCCGACCGTACGGTTATCACCTATGTCGCCAATATATCTCTCAACAACACCTATAATCCGTCAGTCTGTCGGTGCAGCCAATATTCTGATAATCCGTGATCTGGTCTCTCGTACAACCCCTATAATCCGTCAACTTCCTGTTAGCTTATCCGTCATCGAACCATTCAGGTGTTGGTATAAAAACGAAAATAGTATTCATTTCTCTATCAACGACATTCATAATCTGTTCATTTCCCTGTTCAGTGCATGCTCGTACAAATATCGATTACGTTAAACAACCGAATATCAATCATTTCAACTATTTGTATATTGCTTGTAAACAAAACAAAACGAAACAAAAATTGGCCAATCATCGGGTTGGGGAGGATTCAGTTGATCCGCGCTATCTAGGTCAATTTTTAAACCGACCAACCAGAAAATCATAAAAGGTTTTAAAACAGAAGCGCGCGAAACTGATTAACTAACTGGTTCAGAAAATCAGGTCAAAGTCATTATTACAAATGCACTTGTAAGGAACTCTGTTAATTCGTAGGAGAACGATTATTATTGATTAACGAAACTTGGAGAACATGTGGCCCATATTTGTCGTTTGTATGTCGTCATTTTTGTGTACATTTCTTCGATGAAATGACATCTGGTGTCGGGTATTGTTGTATAAAATACGATATTCGGTCATTAGTGAAGGTAGTGGATAATTCCCCCCCTCTCTCTCTCTCTCTCTCTATATATATATATATATATATATGTGTGTGTGTGTGTGTGTGTGTGTGTGTGTGTATTCCAGTTAATTTTCATGTAATTTGTATTAAATCTCAGCTAGCAATATACATATTACGTGATTATACAGATTAACTGTAACATATATATTATATATATATATATATATATATATATATATATATGCATGGATATTATTCGATAGTATGTGCAATACACGTACATCTGTATGTACGTTCTCATGTATGTGTGAAGGCATCTGTATTTTAGCAACAGATGAAAAGGCCGTCAGAACAGCATCTAGAATAAAGATCAAAGAACTGATTCTGGAATATCTGGCCATCAGTCTATATATCGATGCATAAGTGCGTGTATGTATGCGTGCATCTCTACCGAAGAACATATACTATAGCTATGTCGATCTATACGAATATATGGTCTGTGCATTTGGACTCGATATCCCAATGTAAACATGTTGATATATATATATATATATATATATATAGTGTGTGTGTGTGTGTGTGTGTGTGTGTATAGGTGTATGTGTATCAGGTGTTAATAATGTCGCGCTGCGCCACCTGTCGCCATCAGAGCTGCTAATTAAATCGCGATTTACTTAGTAATACCGAATGATACCCAAAAACACATAAACCGCGGTGATAATACCCAACAGGTTGGGGCAATACCAGCTCGTACTATTAACACCAGCGGATGATTAATACCCTTACCATATGTCAAAATAATGTCATATTTTAATGTACACTGATATGATAATTCCGTCTGATATAGTGATACCATAATGCCCAGAAAACATATATATCACTTTCACGCGTACACACACATACGCGCGCGGACATACACACAGTCCAGTTCGCGTAGATATCTGATTGTGTGCTTATGTGTTGATAAACATATGTTTATGTGTCTTCGTTTTTGTCTTCATATGTGTCTTCGTAGCGTACGTGTATGCTTGGGAATGTATATCCGTATACATGTATATATTTTTATGTATGTACGTGTGCGTATCTGTGTACGCGCTTGTGTGTGGGCGGATGTTGACGACTACGCGTGCATTTGTGTACATGTATAAACTCGTGCGTTTATTACTGTGCCAAGCTGCAACACCGCCCAGTTTCCGGTCTCGCGACGAACACCGGAAGCGTGCGCCAGATGTCGCCACCACTTTACACCGTGCGTACGCATGCGCCACCAGGCCACATCATACGTTGTCGACTTTGTACGTCAAGTGTCGTAGGCAAATAAGAGAACGCACATCGAGCATTGTTATCAAGCACCATCATCAAGCACCTGCATCAAGAACCATGTGCCTGGGTGAGCAGCCGTGAACAATTATGGCAGAACACGAACGTGTTAAGAGATGGGGGAGGTCGTGGTTGATGACGTCGAAGCCATGACAACGGAAGGTGGCTGGTGTTTTGTTAGGTGATAGCTCGAGATAATGGCTTGACATCAATATGTCATCTTCAATGAATAGAAAGAAGATGATAAGATGTTTGTGTTATATAGTGTCTCCTCTTCGTGTGTGTGTGTGTGTGTCTGGGGGGATGTTTGTGTTTGTTTGGATGCAACTGTGTATGTATGTGTTTGTGTGAGCGCGTTCACGTGCATATTTCACGATGTATGGCTTAATCGCTGCACCGTATTATGGCGGATATACGTGGGCAGGGGTTAGCATAATTCTATGACAATTTTATAATACCACCTACACACAAACACACACACACACACACACACACACACACACACACACACACACCTATCACACAATAACCTTACATAATAGTACTGTCGTCATACAGGTGAGATTTGATAACCATAACAGGAGATGATACTTACTGTCCGTTAAATAATTAACTTGTCAGACAACATCGTCTATATGTGATAAATACATGTATGACATACAGATATAAAGATAGATTTGTGACATATATCACACTCTACCATTTATATGTTTTAGAAATGCTTTAGCATATCTTTGACTTTAAAAAAAATATAATTTCACCATATATTATACATTTGTAGTTATATTATGAGTACGATATTGCAATGATGTTTATATAACACAAACATAATTTATATATGTTTTAGAAATGCTTTAGGTCTGAGTCAGGGATAATAATACTGTAAATAATATTGTAAAGCGCTTTGGAGAAGCTTCTAGCTGAATAGGGCGCTATATAAATATCACATATTATTATTATATGTTGTATATATGCCATAGAAGAGACATGTGATAGGCATGTCTTAGACTAATCGTAGATGTGTTTGTTCGTGGTCTTAACGTGATTTGGACGTGATATAAACGTGCTTTGGATACGCCATAAAGCTGTTTCGGATCTGGCATAAACGTGCTTTTGACGTGGATTAGATGTGTTTTCGACATGGCATACACTTGTTTTGGATGTGGTATTCACGCATTTTGGACGTGGCTTAAACGTGTTTTAGACGTTCATTAGACGCGATAGAGATATTTTGCATGTAACAAATATTTATAAACTAGATAAAGATATATTATGGACATATTATAGACATGATATATATATATATATATATATATATATATGTGTGTGTGTGTGTGTGTGTGTTGTGAGTGTGTATGTATGTGTGTATTTTAGCTGTGTACAATAAGGCACAGGCACAGAGAATCTCGAACCGTGAATTCAAACTTGGTACGTTTCTTCAGGGGACTGAATCCAGAGTGGCGACTTTTCTTGCTGAGACATGTGTAATGTCTCAACAGTCCAGAATGTTTTTGCGTTCAATCGATAAGTTCGCTTTGTCTGCAGAAAGATAACAAAATGTAGATTGCATCATAATGGTGATGACGATAATGGTGACCATGATAATGGCGATGATGACAATGATGATGACTGTGATGACGATAATGGTGCTGACAATGATATCCTGTTAGTATGCTATTTACACCTATGTCTCTGAACCGCATACGAAGATGATAACGATTTATGTTTTAAGGCCACCTTTGTGCACGAGGTAGGCCAAATGGGCCGAGCGACCTCCAAAGGTATTGAAGCGAAGTCAAAGATGAAACACCCCTCAGATATGCCCACACCGAGAAATCGAACCCAGATGGTAGTAATCTGTGCTCCAACGCGCTACCAATTAGACCAAGGAGGCGCCCTGTACTGTATATGAGAGTCTTCAATTGATATCACACACACAATAATAGATGGCGTGCATACTGTGTTACGGTAGTAGTAATATTTATAGTACAAATAGAAATATTATGAGCAGTTGTTTTTATTCAGGTTGAGTTATTTAGCATCGTAGTAGTTATAGTATAAGTATTGTATCTACCATGACCTCTATCACTTTAGATATATTCGATAACTCAATAAGCACAAGTTCAATAAACAGATTCAGACGCCATAACATCAGATATGTTCTCTTTTTATCAAATACAATAATTAAGTGTCGCCCCAGATTATTATTATTATTATTATAAATAATATGGTGAGTCAGTCAGAAAACCAATCAATCATTCAATCAGTCAGTCATTCAGTCAGTTAACAAGTCAGCCAATTAATCAGTCGCTCAGTCAGTCCATCAGTGGTGGGGATATTAGGATGTGTTTTGTAGACATACTGATCATTAGGTTCAGATGGTGGCGTATGACACATCTGGTGACACCTGCAAGAAATGGTGACATATTAGGCATTTCGTGACAGATCACACAGCTGTAGACAGGTGACACCCGAGTCAATTTGTATCAGGTTATAAAGTTGATGGCAGGACATCGATCATAACCTATATGATCGTCAGTGACAAATGTCATACCTGTTGACAACTATTACAGATGGTTATATATGATAGCCTCTGGCAGATGGCTACAGATACAGCATACCTCTGCAAATAATACCTATATTAGCTGTGCATCTTCGTACACGTTCCACTAACTTGTTCAAGTTCATGTTCTCCGTGCCTTTTCCACATAGATGTTCCGCATGTGTTCCCATATTTTAATACTAGTCCCGAATATTGTTCCAGCCTCTAACAGGCCTTATTATCGCCTTAATTACAGCTCTGTAATACTGATGACGTCAAACCGGGTATTTTTGTTCTACTTCCATTCTGATTGTCAACTCGACACCAATCTGTGCCGACATAATAGCAGCTGGATGACAAACCAGCTGGGATGTAATCTAACCATCACAACTGACTTCGTCACTAATATAGGGCGTTTTGCTAGGCAACCTGCCCCCCCCCCCACACACACACACAAACTGCTACGATATATTTAGGAATCTATTTCTATTTTTAACAATATTAATTGTACACCAGATACACCCACCCACCCTTACTGCCCACACCGACGCCCACGCCAACCCACCAACTGCAAGCAGTACTAGCCCACACATCGGCCACCCATTAGCAGACGATCTATGAAAAGCTAACAATTTCCATTGTTATCTACCCATAATAGTCTTCCATTGATGACCTATAACAGAGACGTATCGCCCTCGGCTCATAACGCCCCGACACAGTTCGTACAGTAAACGCATCTTCTTAAAAAGTCAATGACTTCGTTCCAACCTCTTAAATAACTCCAACTTTCGATGACTCGGTAATGTAGTGAGCCTGTCACTGTGTGACTCCGCGTGACTTGGGCATTCAGTGGCCCTGTCACTCCGTGGCTTGGTCACTCAATAATGATTGCTTTGGCCCTTTTTTCTCACCTTCACACCGATGCCTTCCCACTGATACATTCACAATTATATCTTGATACCTTCATGCCTGCAAACTAATAGCTTCACATTGATACCTTCTCACTACTATCTTCACGCGCGACACCTTCACGCTTGATACCCTCATATTGATATTTACACTGGCATCCTTATAGTTCAACTTGATCTCCTTCAGTTTCGTGCTGATGTCCGTCTCGTCATCACCTTCATGCTTCCGCCATTACTGTCCCGGCCAATTTGACAGTGACACCTACCTCGGCATACCTGTCATGCCATCATCCTCTTTCTACTAACTCCATTCAATCGCCTTCATAATGCCGGGTTCGTATTATCATAATCATTCTGTATGAAGATCACCACCTTCACAGCACGACAGATTCACATCGCGTTACTTCATTACTTTAGACCATAGCAACCACAACCATCTTAAGTGATTTAATTTGGTATTCGTTGTTGTTGTTGTCGTTGGTGCTGCTGCTAATACTGTCGTTGTTCTTGTTCTTGATAGTGATGATGATGATGATGCTGATTATAATAATGTTGATGATAATGTTGATGATGGTGGCCTTATTAATGCTCTTAGTTGTCAGATGGTATCACAGTTGATAACGAAACGTAATTTCTGTAAATATAGGAGACAATGATTTGTATGATGTTTAGAAGTTTTATTGGATTTTTACCGAACACTCGCTACCTGAATATAATATTATATATATATATATATATATATATATATTATGATGATGATGATGATGATGATTAATGTTTTACGGCTACTTTTGTGCACATGGTTGGCTAAATTGGCCGAGCGCCCTGAAATGGTAATGAAGCGAAGTCAAATGTAAAACATCCTTCAGATATGCCCACGCCGAGATTCGAACACGGGTGGTAATGAGCTGTAGTCCAGCACGCTACCGCTATACCACGGAGGCGCCCCTATATATATATATATATATATATATATATATATAAGTAGAGATTAAAGGTATATGTAATTATATTACCTCAGATTAAAGGGGCAATAACAAATGCATATACTCAACAACAATGAAAACAATAACAACAACAACAGTAATAATAATAACAACAAGAGCAATAACAACAGACATCAAAGGCTACTTTGTCATCACCAAGTGGATTCCTCGGAAAAATCGACACCATATTGGATTTCTTCTTAATCTAATCAACCAACAATACAGACAACTCGGATGGCTGTCATATCGTTTTTGGCGTCCTTCAGATAAGATTTATGACAATAATTCGATAGTTTAGAGCAGCAGACGACTTCCTCTAATATCGCTCAAGTTATACTACTTCAATATTTGCCTTTCTCCACAATAACATCCTCCCACTCTCGCCGTCACCGGATATGGAATAAAAGACGTTCTGGATCCCTTTGTTAGCAAATTGACGGCTATCCGTCACCACGTATCGAGCCTCGCTTTCAGAGTATCCGGCATCGTTTGCGCGGTGTTTTGTTTGCGGCGACCTTGACATTTAACCTCAAGATATCCTACATCGCCTATAGCGTGAGATGGAGACATTGTGGTGAGAAGAGGATTGTGGGATAGCATACGTCACGAAGTCTAGTAGGATCACTTTCTCGCATTCTCAGTGTGTGTGTGTGTGTTTTATATATATATATATATATATATATATAGAGAGAGAGAGAGAGAGAGGGGAGAGGGAGGGAGGAGGAGGAAGGGAGGGAGGATAATTTTTACAATAATGCTACAGTTAATCTGTATAATCAGGTAATATGTATATTACCTGAAATTTTCAGGTAATCTCTATAAACTTTCAAAATAGTACCTGATTATATAGATTAACTGTAACATCTGTCTGTCTGTCTGTCTGTCTGTCTGTCTGTCTGTCTGTCTGTCTGTCCACAACAATTAATCTCAGAATATGCCGATAGATAGAGCTATTGAAAATTATCTACTGTTACCACATATTCCACTCACACACATACATGTAAACACACACGCACACTCATGCACACACGCATACCTTGTCTCTGTCTAGTCATTTGATCAGGACATAAATAGACCGTCCTCACAATACAAGCTTCCTAATAAAGCCGCCATTATGTAACCGCCGACATGTTTGGTTACCATGGCTTCTATACATACAGCAGCCAAACATCGGCCTCCCATGATATCGTAAATAGAAGTGCACAGTCCTCACACACACACACACACACACGCACACACACCCTAATACACATATACACATACGCACTGATACATACACATACATACATATACACACACAAACCATACACATACATACACACACACGCTAACACATACATACATACACACACAGGCTAACACACACACACACACACCACACATACATACCGTTCTTACCGGACATATAAATTTATTAAGCAGAAGAGACCAAAGGACCCACACGCAAGACCATCCATTTGATGTTTCCTTATACACACTCAGTCTCTCTCTCTCTCTCTCTCTCTCACTCTCTCTCTCTCGTCAAGTTCTTCTCACTCACGCCTATTCCCTCCAAGCACTCGCATATACGGCCCAGAAGACAATCATCCCCATATTACACGTCCCACTGTATCTTTACAGCGGCCTTACTAGACACCACTACAAATCGTACCAGTTTTCTGGGCATTTCGCCTCGAACTAATCCACTTTTTGCCAGACGCAGTAAGGGAAATGGACCATTTGTGGAACAGGGGAAAACAACAGCAGATGGGCTGACAAGAGAGATCGGCTCAGTTAGATACCAACAATAAATCGTACCTCCAGGGCTCGTCTCAACCGCCCTTCTTCCAGAAGAGTCTATCAGATGGGAAGAGGACGCTTAGCATTTGTTGTATATCTAGTTCGTTGTACGATGCTTAGTTGTATAGTTTGTTTGTTTGTATTGTTTGTTTGTATTTTCAAATGTTGGTACGTTTGTCTATTTGTCTCATTGTTTGCTCGTTTGCTTGATCACTCGCTTTTTGTTTGCTTGTTCATTTGTTTGTTGTTTATGTTATGTGTTCGCCTGCTTGTTTGTCTGTTGTTTATTTGTTCCCTTTTCTTCTTTCCTTGCTTGGTTGTTTGTGTTTGCCTGCTGTTGTTGTTGTTGTTGTTGTTGTTGTTGTCGTCGTTTTAGTTGATTCCTTGTTCGTTTGTTTGTCTGTTTGTTTGTTCTTATTATTTTTTATTTGGGGGGGGGGGTATACACAATTCCTCAACACGTATGTGTACGCTGACAAAAGCGCCACAAGTGGTGTGTCTTTTTTGTAAACAGACAGGTTCCTTCGGGAGTGGGTGCTCGTAGGTTAAATCGTTTACAAATATATCGTGCTCTATGCCGATATAAATGGGGACGATCTTATTTGTGCCACGTCGACCCGAGGTCATTGTCTCCAGCGTAAAATGCCACCAAAAATAGTCGGCTACGTCACCGAGTTTCCCAGATTAACTCTAGGAATCCTCTTTAGTCGCATCCGTGCGGAGAGGCGAAGAACGAATTACGACAAATCCGTTCCTTTTCCATAATACGCTAAGCCCCCCTATATTAATATGTATTCTGCTGTTCGTCGAGACGTCTTGCTGAGATTTGTAACCGAGGGTTCGTACCTAAACAAATCGCGAACTTCGTAACATTGACCAATTCGGAAAATTATACACGAGGCAGGAAATAGCTCGTTGAACCAATCAGATCACCGATCGTCCAATATGGCCGGACCTTGACCTCTGGAGTGACCTATTTTCGTCGGCCAGACAATGGCTAATACTTCCCGTTGATGTGCGACATCGCCGTCACGTGCTTTGTCGGAGCAATGACATTTTATGCGAAAGACCGACAAACCCCGCAGCGACCGCAATGACACCGGAAGTAATGTCCTGCCACCTAAATCTCGATTCGGCGCCAGTTCCGCAGTGAATAGAGGTAAATAACGGATCGGCGGCCATCTTTATACCGGAATAAACTAAACATCCGGAACTATAGCCTAGATGAATTGTCGTCGTAATGCGATGTTTACACGTTTTCGGAGTGGGAGTGAATCGAATATGACGTCATGGAAATTTCCATGGCTCATCAACATCCATGTTACTGACCCACAAATTTCCTATTGGCTAAGGTAATATGACGTAATATTGCCTATTGGTTCTTTCGCCAATAAATGACTTGGATACAGAGAAAGAGAAAGAGTGTGTGTGTGTCTGTGTGTCGTCAATTCTCACTCACCTTTCCAATATAAATTGGCGTAAAATGCGATCGGTCACGTGATTGATTTGTTAAAAATCGCCCGATGAACGTTCGCCGTCATTATTATATGATTAACTCAGCCGCAAGGAGGCGCCTCATTTGGCCGCGCTATCCCGACAATAAATGTCTTCTACCGGATAGCATGTGAACCAGAGATAGAGGAGATCCATCGGAGATAACATCCGGTAGATCTGGATAAATCTCTTGGATTAATCTTTTGGTCTTGAAAATGGATGGTAATAGAGGGCATTAATAGATCTAACTAATATATATGTTTACGTTTGTCAGGCACAGAGTTTAGACCCAGTAATAATAATGGCTTTAGATTAGGGCACGTTCATTTTGGCTAATATCTATTTAAGGGGGTTGTGGGTTTATTAGTGTATTAAATATTTTGCGTTCGTACACTCTTGACTGGGGGATGCTACATCCAACAGTGAAAGACCTCGTTTTCATTAACATCATTTCACTAGGTAGTTTCCCGTTGGCTACATATCTCGGGTGTGTATGGATTCGAGGCTAAACAAATAAGTTTGTCATTGAGTTGTTGTTGTTATTGTTTAGATTGTAGAGTTGAAATATGTATTGCAACACGAACTCGTTGTAGTTTAATTTAAGTTGACGGGGGCGACCAGCATCTGTATTTGCTGTAGCAATTTCATAAGTTACAGAATTATAGATTAGCGTGCGACAGTATTGGTTTGTGCGCGCACGGCTGAGTGTGTGTGGGCGTGTGCTCATCATTAGTATATATTATATGCTAATAAGTAACCGAAGATGCTTATTTCCTGGACAGCAATGTCTCCCGGTGACAAGAAATTCAATTTAGTGGATCTAGGTTCAGATACGTTCAACACCACATCCGTCATTCTGGATTTATGGATAATCCATGGACGCTTCCAGACAAACCAGTCCCCGGATATACACGACTGGGGCCCATCAGTTCCTGAATTCTAGATATTTATGACATCACATTTTTCGTGATCCCGGGAGGGGGGTGCACGCATTTTTGCCATTAAATCAAGCATGCCCTTGGGGCATACCGCTCTCATTTAGCTTCCGGATATAAGGTTTCTTAGAAGCAGCCTTTTCTAACCTACCTATAGGACCGAACCGAACCCCGAAGGCTAATACCGTGGCACGCACTTTATTCATACTGAGTCTTGGACCAACCGCTAAAGGTCACAGCTGCAGGAGTTGTGCGATAATAGATTGGAAATGCTGTTATACCTATCGCGTGGCCATCAAGGAATAAATATATATGTATATGCGATTTTCTGTGTGTGTGCACGCGCATCTGCTTGTGTGTGTGTGTCCGTTCGTGCGCGCGCGCGTGTGTGTGTGTGTGTTTAGCTGTGTAAAATAAGGCACAGGCACAGAGAATCTCGAACCGTGAATTCAAAGCTCTGGACATTTCTTCCATCGGGCTGAGTGTGGCTGTTCCAAAGTACAAGTGGATACGTACATACGCAAGTACGTGCATGTGTATTCAAACACCACCCCAGATACTCAATGCCCTCAAAATATAATTGTCTGCCTGTATCTCGCTAATATTTCGTGACAGAATTACACTTCATACTTAGATTGATATTCACTGTGGTCTCTTATATTATAAGTCACGTGACATGTTCCGGATCGGTTCCAGGGCGTCTTTCTGAAATCAGTGACGAAAAATTGATGATACATTCGTTACTGTCACGAACGCAGTCGCTGACAGTATCCCATAATGCTATCAAAGGGCTATTAGCGGAAGTTGGTGTATGGCAGCGACCTCTAGTGAAATCGATATTCGATCCGTACGTTGCATTGTGGACTTACTTTATTTTTACTTCATAAGTGAATGCCCTACGCCATGATTTACTTGATTACTTAATGGCTTTTCTCGCTACTTACTTTATGACTTTCCTTATGACTTACTTCGCGGCTCTTTAACCTTTTCTGTGATTACTTCGCGCTTACTTGGCGCTTACCTCCTTCACCATATCTTTCACGATTTACTTAAAATCGTGCATCACGACATTCCATGGCTTACTTCATGGCTAATCAAACGTCCTACTTCGAGGCTCACTTACTATTTATGGGCTTTACTTGACAACTTACTTTACTATCTATGTATACAGTTTCCACAATCCGAATTTCCCAATTTTAATTAAGCCAACCTCTGGATCGCCAATAATAAAAATGTGTGCATTCCGGATTGATAGTTCTCCAAACGGAACTCCCGCCGTACATCAGACATGACACCGTACACGCGAGATATGTATACTAATGACGTCATTGACCTTGTTTGGCGTCGTGTCAGTGGTCGTAATCCCGGAATTGTTTATTGAGTGGCCTCTTGATAAACAACCAGGATCAGATATCCGGAATGTTTAATATTCCCGAACCTTTGTATTCAATGTTGCGGACAGTCCGTTGACTGGTATCCCGTACGACAAAACGTCAGCCAAATTCCGGAGAGTAATCCCGGCGAAGGACCCTTGTATCCTGCAAAACGTCACTTGTGTCCCGGGGAAAGTCACTTGTTTTCCGGAAAAGGTCAGCTGAATTCCCGAGAAGGTCACGTTTATTCTGAAAGCAGGACGATTAATCTTCTTCATGTTATCATAATTTGACAGTTTAATAACATTATTGATAGATTAATATCTCATCTCCTGTTGATAATTATTCGAATTTTTGTTTTTGATGAAAAGCTGAAAATTGAACGGGAAGTAACCTCTGACCTCGTCACGTGGCTGGAGAAATTAACTGGGTTATAGCCATTCTTTGGCCAGTCGCTGTCTAGTGACTGTCAAGTGACTGATTAATGACTGTCTGGTGACTGGTTGTCCAGTAACTAGTAGCTTTGGTAATCAGATGTGCCTGAATATGAAGATTATAAAATAAAATAATAATAGTAATAATAATAATACATTATAATAATAATCTTTACTGGTTTAATCCAGTTAACTTAAAAATGCATTCATTCATTCATTATATTGAAGCTTGAATATTATTTATAATAATTATAGGGGGGGGAGGGATGCTTCACTCTATGAACTATAGCCAAAGGTACTTCGTCTAATTTTTTATTAGACAAAGATTCTCAGGTGACCTATCCATCCAAGGTAGGTTTATAAGTAATTAGCTAAATCTAGAAATAGATACGCGATCTCACCTGCAGCTTATGTCTTTGGGTTTTTAAGGAGAAATCTTCCCCCGTATTTGTCATTAGATTATGAACTCACTAAAGGTCAAGATGCGCCTTATAACAGCGAGCTATAACAGTCAACACGGGACATAACAAGGACATGAACCAGGACATTGAGTGTTTCTTGTGTGACGAATGCTTTTAAACAGAGGTTAGTTTTAAGATGGTTGTAAGAAGCTCGGCATACTGGCTGATGTGGCATGTTCATTTATAGTAATGCATTTCTCGAACAAAATCCCTTTTTTATTTTTTATTGACCCAGAAGGGATTATGAAGGATTCCCTTCTGCGTATCCGTGGTGGGTTTTTTTTCAATGGATTTTACATAATATGGTAACGTCCAACTCTCTCTCTCTCTCTCTCTCTCTCTCTAATGGCTTTTATCCAGACCAAGGCTGACCGGATATACGATAGACTACGTAACAGGGGCGAGGTGTCATCGTCATCAACTGGTCATAAACACGTGGTCAACACGGCGATTTCCGGTCATGTGATACCTGATGCAATTGGTGCAGCCTGTCAATAAATTATGGCGACCATTTGCCCGGCAAGGTCAAGCATCAGGTGGAGGCCTTTGATGACGTCACATGCGTATAATGGCCGCCATGTTTAACAGCTACCATTCGCGCTTAATGTGTCCAAGATGGCCTCTGTCAAGGTCACGCTATCTATAACGATCACATCAATCACGTGGCCGACATTTTCTGTTTCCAGCTGTCCTCACCACCGGCATCATTACGCAGTTAGTAAACTGTGTCAGCTGCAGATAATCGGACCATCGGAAATGAACCCCGCGAACAACCGGAAGATCGTTGATAAATGTTTACGTCCGCGCTATAGCTAGTGACGTCACGAGAAAACTGTTTGCCATGCGATAGTTTCTTAAGGGGAAGTGTATCAATTATATGTCATTCAAACCAACTTGGATTATGTATGTATATATATATATATATATATATATATATATAGAGAGAGAGAGAGAGAGAGAGAGAGAGAGATTTTAGCCCATTTGTGACCGACGTATCTTTGTCATAACCCCCTTCTTTGTCGCTATCTGTCCCTCGTGCTTTGCAGCAGCCTGTTTGATAGACAGGCAACGAGATGGAGAGAGAGGGGGGGGGGCAGTCAGACAGACAGACAATCTGTTAGACAGAGAGAATTATGGAAATATTGACATATAGGTACAGACAGTCAGGCAGACAGTGGGATAAACTGATATATGGACAGACAAATGGGCATATAAAATATTAGAAGAATCGATTGGTGTACAAATTAATAGACAAAAGGTGTAAATTTTAGTCGGAGACAGACAAATAGACAGGCTTTTAGACTGACAGACAAATAGACAGAGTCAATTAGACAGACGTATAGACGGACATTCAGACAGATAGACAAACAGACCCGTCCAACGTCCGGGAAGTTTTATTTGCCAACGACCGGCCAAAGTCGATTTATTCCACGTACTTCCGCCGGATACGACCAACTACCCCCGACATCAGTTGCTAGGTGGCGCTCGCTCATCGATGGCCGCGTTAAGTGCGCATGTCGTACACGACGCCCTCACATCCTGGTTCCGTCCCAACACCTCCAATTGATGACGTAATCACGTCGCCACCGACCAAAATATACGCCAAATGACGAACCCTTCCGTCTGCTCTATTTTCCAGAAATAGTGCCACGAAAGTACCGGATGTCAGCTCGAACGTTGCCACGTGACGTCATATGTTACGACAATAGCCAGCCATCACCGACAACGATCGACTTCCACGATTAGCTACCATTATAGATGTCATCTGATTCACGTTGATCCAGAAGAACTTAGCAGGAAGTTAATTTCTGCCGAAAGTGCTCCAGGTAAGTCGGGATGGGATCTTCACGTTGGCTAATGTTTGATGTATGACGTCATATCTATCATAATGGATGGTGTGTATGTGTGTGTGTGTGTGTGTGTGTGTGGATAAGTATACTCTTTATAAATGTATGTCTGTCTGCCTGTCTGCCTGCCTGTCTGTTATTTTCATCTTAACAACTATATTTACCTAGGATAAACTTCAGCACGCACACGCGCGCGCACACACACACACACACACATTTCGGCCCATATAATTAAGGATTTAGAATAATATACCAAAAATATTATTTTAGCAAGTAATATCATAGTCCCAATCTAGTCCCAACTAATGTCATATTCATCTCCGTTTAAGACTATTTTGTCAAAATGTTTTGCGAACACGCAGACAAAGAAATAAACACATACACATTCGCTTGTATTTAAATATATATACATACATTCACACACACGTGCGCACACACACACACACATATATATATATATATATATATACATGCTGATCTAAGCTAATATGAGGAGATCGAACATCAGTTCATTGATCTGTTCTATCTAACCTCGTCAGAGGAGCCCCGATACTTTGAAGTATCGTCATTATTATCTCTTTGCTACTTTTCATGTTTAAGTGAGGACCATATCAAGGTTGCTCTCCTTTGACGTGTGTCTAATGCCCCGGCAAGGTGTTGATAATTAGACGATTTACCTGTTTGGCAAAGGAAGGAAGAACACACACGGGACTAGCCCAGACCTGCCATTTAATCATTGTAGGATATTGTACCTGTCCGAAAGATGATTCTGGATGGCTCTCATTGTCTGTAAATTTAGATGAGGAGTTAATAAATCTGATATTACGAAAAAGGTGTCTAATGGCTGACATAGATCATGTAGGCGTCTATATTGTGAGCCGATGGGGTGTTCAATGTCTGATGTTAGACTATGTAGACGATTATATTGTGGGCTGGAAAAGTGTCTAATGTCTGGTGTTAGACCATGTAGAAGTCTATATTGTGCACTGGGAAAGTGTCTAATGTGTGGTGTTAGACTATCCAGACGTCTATATTGGTGAACTGGGGTAGTGTCTAATGTCTGGTATTAGGCCATGTAGACGTCTATATTGGTGGGCTGGGGAGTGTCTAATGTCTGGTGTTACACCATGTAGACGTCTTTATTGGTGGCCTTGGTGAGTATCTAATGTCCGGTGTTAGACCGTGTAGGTGCCATTCTCCTAAGACCAGTGTTGGGCTATATATATATCATCTGATGTCTAATGTCTATGTTATGCTATGTAAGCGTCTACCCGAAGGAGCATATGTTGTTAGACCACGAAGAAGTCTATCAAGCACATATAATATTACACACCGCTTTATGGATATTGGCATTCATCGAATAATATCACATTTCTAAAGCTCACAATTCCTGATATATATTGTTAATCATGATAGATTGTTTAGATAATAACACTATCTGATACTTTTATCGGATTAATGCTACCCACAAAATTAATAATTTTCGATTAATTTGAAATTTGAAACAAATAACATATTCGGGATAAAAGGCCAATAATCTGGCTGTATATAATCCCCAATCCACATTCCGAAACGATTTCCGAACCCTGAACCCTGATATACCATGATAGTAAGTAAGGAGCCATCCCCAATACTAAATATTTTTAAATAATGTCTTATGCATGTTTTAACTTTTGTGACCTTGGGAATGTCATTTCTCAGAAACGACCCTTTGTTTATTAGCATAATTAATCACGTGAATGGCATAACTCTGTTTACTTGTGTCCCCCCCCAACACACACACACACACAGTACACAAATACTCTCCCCCTCAACACACACACACACACACACACACACACAAACAAGGAGACTATTAAAAAAGCTTTGTCTTCGCGATTAATGATTATCTGTGTCTAAACATCTTTAGACACTACTAACGCACACACACGCGTGCCCGCGGGCATGCATACACGCACAATCACCCTATTTGGGTGTTGATGCTCTCTAGTGCTATCATATATATATGTTTCCTAAAACACACACACACATACACAGGGTACGCACGCACACAAGCACACACACACTAATGCTGATAAGATTAATTGCCCTCACTAACCGGAAGTACGTGTCACATATCCGGAACTATACGTCTGACATAGGATCACTAGTCTAACAAACATACGACCAGCTGATCCTTTTATCCTAAATGTCATCTGGATCGTCAGCCTATATCCAGAAGCGGAAGTAAATTAACCGGAACACGGCACTCCACAAGAAGGCGTCGTCTTAACCACGTAGAATAATTGATTACTCGACCACTAGGCGGCGTAATTCACGTGACCTTGGTGGTTTGTCATAGTAACGACTTATTAAATTGCTCTCATTCAATGTTTACACAAATCGTCTCGGGTTCATATGATCCTGTTTATTTCATCTCCCGGATCAGATTAGTAGGTGGGATTCGCGAAGCGTCTGGATCTATCCCAGTCGAAATGACAATTACATGAGGATCTTAGCATTTCCGGATCAACGAGTCATCACTTTGAGTATATATGATGGCCCTCTAACGCTATTCTTTGAGCAATATTGTATTGGAAGCGAGAGTTAGGAGGGGGGGGCACTCTTTCATTATCAAGTGGGGTGTGTTCTTTTCTCCGTAACTGTACATTTCAAGTTTGTGAGATCCTGTCTGTTAGCTTATTTTTCGATAATACGACCCCCCCACCCGGGGAGGGGGTGAGTTGCCGTCATCCCATTAACCCTACGTCATAGATATCATATTCAATAGACTACCCAAGAGGCTACCCTCTCCAGACTATCCTCAGATCATATCCTTCGGGTCCCCCGATCCCGGAGAAGGAAGGGAGAGTCCCGTGTCATCCCATATCATTTATCCCCATAATATTCAAGAACATAGAATATACACCCCCCCCCCCCATGTTTCCGCCCTAAACACACTAAGAACGGAGATTGGAGGACACAATACCACATATCAGCAGGGTGATCTACCACATGACAGACAGGCCCCACACACCGGGGAATATACCCGAAGTGTTCTCATAACTAGTAAACTGCATGACGTCGATATATAGAAAACCCACAATATCCCTTAGGTACCCACCTCACAGCGAGTGACATCCCCACGGCATCTATATCAGATGTTACTACTGCTAGTATTGCTACTACTACTACTGCTGCAACTGTTACTGCTATTACTACTACCACCACTACTACTACTACTACTATAATAGCGCGCGCACATGTCTCTCTCTCTCTCTCTCTCTCTCTCTGTGTGTGTGTGTGTGTGTGTGTGTGTACCCCCCCCCCCGCGGTCTCTGTCATCAATAAACATACCCATCACCTCGAAGGATTAACTGTACCACGTGATCTGACCTTCAATTGTCACGTGTTTATCCGACAAGATCCAGGTATTATTGTTTAGATATTAAACTATTATCTAAGGAGGCTGATCGATGTATATTGTAAGTCTTCTCATTTATGATGATACATATGTGTCTGGTGTCTAACAATTATAACATGTCTAGTATAATTCTAGACAGAATTAATTTTCCTAATGTGAACAAAATACTAAAAATCAATCAATCTCGTATCAATATAATACATTTACCTGACTGATATGACAGAGTTGTTCCCTTGTCTATAGACATGGTACTGGACATATGTCTAATTTTATGCTGTCTAGTTTAGTTAGTGCGTTCGTTAGTATTCCTATATGGGATGTCTAGACAATGTGCATGGTTGGTATATCCGCTTAATATGTCTAACTTGGTTGTCTAACTTGGGTGTCTAGGGAAAGGT
Organism: Paralvinella palmiformis; assembly: GCA_025642065.1. Taxonomy (NCBI): domain Eukaryota; kingdom Metazoa; phylum Annelida; class Polychaeta; order Terebellida; family Alvinellidae; genus Paralvinella; species Paralvinella palmiformis. The sequence continues at coordinate 107,768 of JAODUP010000840.1, forward strand.
TTTCAATTGGTATGCTTGGTTCTGCGTTTCACTTATCGAAGTCGTATGTCTAACTGTTCTGTCTAGTTCAGTATGTCTAGTTGGTGTGCTGCCAGCTTTGTGTGTTTACTATGGTGTCTATCTGGTGTGTCTAGCCGACATTATCTAACCTATCTTATATATGTCTAATATATCAAGCTAATAGTTCTAACTGAGGTAAACAGTTCGTGTCGTCTAGATGCGTCTAACTAACGTGTTTACTTTGAACGTCAACTACATATGTTATGCTGGTATTTTTATACACATTTATCCAGCCACCAATAGGACTCGAACCCCAACACCTTGCCTAACCAACAGCTATCAAACCATTCTAACTGAGGCCTCTTACCATCGCAGCTTGTGATAATAATTGATGTTTTACGGCTACTTTTGTGCACATGTTAGCCTAATGGGCCGAGCGACCTCCAAATGTAATGAAACGAAGTCAAAGGTGAAACACCCTTCAGATATGCCCACGCCGAGCTTCGAACTCAGGTGGTAGTAATCTGTGCGCTGCAACGCACTACCAGTTATACCACGATGGCGCCCACCTTCGCAGCTTGTAAACAAGTTAATATTATCATAATTGTTAAAGGAAATAACACTTTATTTTCAGTGTCGTCCATTTCCGGTCTAAGCCTAATTACGCGCGATTCATCAAATTTGCATTAATTGCGGACATTTCGATGCAATTCAAGTCCGAACCATGCCAAATGCAATTATTTGCAGCAGACGATAGATCATTCGGCTCAGTTTTATTAACCGAATTCCATTAATTTCGCGTTATTTCCGAGCGAAATTCACCCTCGGAGGCTCGTTTTGGTCGGACGACGCCTTTTTAAAATGGCGGACTGAAATGGCGAGAACACGTGACTCTGCTTACTCCTATTATCGGCAACAGCGCGTGACTTGAAGTTTATTATCGGGTAAAGAAAGAGGCCGGTTCATATTGGCTGCTTCCAGTGTAAATCTAACGTGCCCAGCAGCCCATCTTATCCTCCAAGATGTCGTTTCCGTGGTGAATGTTCGATGGACCGGCCCAGTTGGGCCCAGTTGGGCCATTGCCGATTGTTTTTCGCGATCAATCCAACAGTCCAGCTGAGTGCTTCTGTTGGGCAAATTTCTATAATAGGTCCGTATGTCCAGTTTAGTTAGTCTATTGGGCATAATTCAATGACTACTGGGCTACTGACAATTGGACTACCGACAGTGTTTCTATGATAAGTCGAAGTATTAAGCCCATTTCGATGATGATGATGATTGATGTTTTACGGCCACTTTTGTGCACACGGTAGGCTAAATGGGCCGAGCGACCTCCAAAGGTAACGAGGCGAAGTCCAAGACGAAACACCCTTCAGATATGCCCACGCCGAGATTCGAACACCGGTGGTAGTGATCTGTGGTCCAACGCGCTACCGCTAGACCAAAGAGGCGCCCTAGAACTGCAACGGGAAATACTCGCTAAAAGCCTGTAATATCGGCTGATCCTGGTTCATCGCGGATCTGTAGATCGTATCTCTTGAAAATAAAGAATGTTTTCAATTCATCTATTACTCATCATATTGTAATATTTCAAGCTCAATGTGCGTTTACTTATTTATTTATAAAAAAAAAATGGTTAATGAAGCGAATCGTACACAATTATTAGAGGGAAATTAATGTAAGCAAACGTTCTTGACGCGAATGGCCAAATTCCATCGCAGCGCCACTCAGCGGATTAGTTCTAATTCATAATATTCACGCACTCCACAAATGATCCATTTACATATATACTCGCAAGTATTCACTACTAGCTGAGGCCGCCTCGGTATTATAAGGCTTCGAACCTACGTCCTTTGGGTCACCAAAGGCCATTTTACCGCTGAGCCACCTGGCCCCTCGTAGTTCGCCCAGCGCCCAGCCCAAGTGGACTGCTCGAATTGTTATTCGAACGCCAAGTCTCAACGATCTGATCAAAGAACTTGGAGGAGGTCAGATTGAGAGAGAGAGAGAGAGAGAAGCCATTGTGTGTCCGATGATCACTTCGCAAACTGTACAACTGTCACTTCCGGTGTCGGCGCCGTGTCGACCAAACACGTGATTTCCGGTGAAGAACCGGAAATTACGAGTCGTTCGGCACGATGTGATGGTAATCTTATCCTACCGATGCTGCCCTCTATTGGGAACTGAGTGAAGAGTTTTGATTTGCCGTAACAATCGAAGATTGAAATGTTCAGTAATAATTTAATATCGTGTGGAGAGATGGATGACTCTTCATGGAATAGGCTGTTTCATATTCAGGGAACAACCATTTGGCAATTTAGTTATCGACTACGAATACATGAATTTAATCTCTTTTAATCCCCGAGATTATTTTTGTTTAAAACTATAATTCTAGTATATAAACACTGATTTAGTGAGAGAGTGATTGATTGTTTGAGTGAGTGAGTGATTGAGTCAGTCAGTCAGTCAGTCAGTCAGTCAGTCAGTCAGTCAGTCAGTCAGAGGGTATTTTTTGTTTAGTATATATGCGGGAACTACGGCCCCACTCACTGGGTAACTCAGACTAGATGAAATATACCACAGACATAAACAAAACTAGGATTCTTACCCCAAACCTGGAAACATTTAGACCAGTGCACTACGAATTGTGCTATCGAAGCGGATTTCGTGTGACTGAGACGTAAGTCTACCGACAACCAAACCGGATATTGTTTCTCCGAACGAACATTAATCTGAGGGCACGTATATTAATCATAACCTATCTACCTAGATCCTACTCTCCACGACCAATTGATCCCGAATATATCATCGTATATCCAGATATCCTTCATGATCACTTTGTCTCTGTGTGATTACGTCTTCTGGATAGTGACGTATTAGACATTGTTACTTCCAATTATTGTAACAAATATCGTCATCAATTTATTGTGTGTGTGTGTGTGTGTGTGTGTGTGTGTGTGTGTGTGTGTGTGTGTGTGTGTGTGTGTGTGTGTGTGTGTGTGTCATAATTTACCTGTAGCGCTTTCGTTCTATCAATTTCTATGTTGCTAATAGTACATATAACTGTCACTAATGATGATGATGATGATGATGATTGTAATAATAATGATAATTATGGTAATAAGGATGATGATGATGATTATCATGATGATAATTTAAACTCATTTAAATTTATATATACTATATTTATCTGTAAAAAAAGACATCAACAAATACTACTCTTGCTGTTGTTACTGTCTCTCATTCTACTACTATTACTACTATTATTACTATTATTACTATTACTACTATTACTAATACTATTACTTCTATTACTATTATTATTACTACTACTATTACTATTACTACTATTACTATTACTACTATTACTACTACTAGTACTATTACTATTATTACTATTACTACTATTATTACTATTACTACTATTACTACTACTACAACTACTATTACTAATATTAGTATTACTACTAGTAGTACTATTACTACTATTACTACTCCTAGCGATATTACTCTAATTGTTGTAACTCTTATTGGTGATATTAATAATGATGCTCGCCATCATTTCCATCATCATCATCATCATTATCATCATCATTATTTGTATCGCATCTCAAGGCCATTCTATGGTGAAGAGCACTTTCCATCCAATCTGTTTTCTCTATGCTAATGTAGCATGACGTATATGACTAATGAATATTCATTATCATCTATGCGGATGATCTCCCGTGAAAGACGGCCCTTTATTGGTAACAATAAACCTCTGAAATGTGGCCTTCATTCGACAATTTCAGCCATTTTGCTTCGTCATTAAGTCAAACTGTGAAAACTAATCCCGAATATTTAGTACCGACATCTTTGTGGTCGTGATCACGTGATCAAAAGTCACTTCCCGTTAATTTAGACGCATCAGTGGAAATGACATGCTGTTAGAAGCCCCCCGCCCCCGGCACCCTCTTATAAAGTATCCAGTTTCCGCTATTTGACGCGCATGCGTAGAGTGCCGATTTCGATTTTGATACTATTAACAGACGGGTCGTTGATCTGCGCTTATCGTACATTAACGTACCATGGCGTACAATGACCGACTGATGCCAAGTGGCATACGCTAAGTGACGCAAACAAAAACATCGTCACAAACCGGAAACGGTCGAAGGAGACTCGTGCTATCACCTAAAAAAGGTCACTCGGTGCTCGAATCCCTCCTTAAAGAGTCTCATTACTTAGAGAAGACGAACGCGGATCCAAAAGAGGGCCCTGATTGGTCACCATTCCATTGTTCCCGACACGCCCCGGCAAAAAGATGGCTGACATGTTTTGTCTCAGATTGACCTATATGATGCCTTTGACTCGGATTTTGCTGATGAGTGAGGTATTCCTTCTCCAAACGAAGAATGTTTCGCAGCAGTGAAAAATGACAACCGAATGGAGATTCTTCACCATGATCCTCCAGCTTTACATTCCGTATCCAGACGGTCCTGTCATAGTTCCGTTGATGACTTAATCAGTACAGTAATCCGCAAATCAGCAAGAACGATTGGATCCAGAATTCCGTCAATCAATCCGATCGTCAGTCCAGACGAACTTCAGCGCGTTCGAATGATACGAAGTTAATCCAACATCGTGCGAGCAGAAATTTTGAGAAAATGAAACTGTCAATCATAGCGGGAACCGTTATATAGGCTGTCAGTGAAAGATGTCAATCACTATTGAAAAATATTTATTTTACAAGATATTTCAGCTGTCTTGCCAGGTAAAAGATGGCTACATCTTGAGATCGTTTAATGATGAAGATGGCGTACTGGTGGGTGGTAAGATGCTTCGGAATGGGTTAAATGTGAAACTTGATCCGGACTCCATACTGGATCCAACAATATAGAATCCAGATGACTGTTAAATGGATGAGTGAGTGATTGAGTGAGTAAATGAGTGATTGAGTGATTGAGCGAGTGAGTGAGTGAGTGAGTGAGTGAGTGAGTGAGTGAGTGAGTGAGTGAGTGAGTGAGTGAGTGAGTGAGTGAGTGAGTGAGTGAGTGAGTGAGCATGAATATTACGTAATCGTTCAATAATTGATGTTGTAAATATCAAGATCGTATCTCAATAGATCAGTAAGTTATTAACATTTGACCTTCTCTGGCCTTTCATCACATCCCCTCATCAAAGCTCCCTTAATTATGTGCTATTCTGGATCGTAATCCGGAGCCAATCCAGGACAAACACTAACGAGATATCTTATGGTCCTATTAGTGTTAGTTCTAACACCACGTATTCGCCTCCCCAATAGACAACAGCGCCATCTGGTGATTGTCGGATGCCACCGCAACAGACCAGTCAGCAGTAGGCCGGTCACTAAGTAGGTCACGGCTCCCGGAAAGCTGTCAAGAGATTCCCCGTATACGTCATAGGATTCTTTCGTGTCCTGACAGATAAGATAAAACCAAAAACAGAACGGAGTAGCCTCTCAGCGGTTTTTAATTAATTGTTCACTTTAATTAACAGTGACTCCCGATGGTTTTAGATCTAAGGGTGTGGCAATGTCACTGAGATTTACAGGTTCCTGTTCCAGTTTTCAAGTGTTTCGGGCGATATAAAATAATCACTTTTCGGCTCATTACATCGTGGGTGGTTCACCAAAATAAATGGTGCCACCATCTCACTGGATTGAAGAAATACGCAAAATTCCGATAGAATGATGTGCCCTAAAGTAAAATAGTAGTGAGTGAGTGAGTTAGTGAGTGGGTGGTTTGTTGGTTGGGTGAGTGAGTGAGTGAATAGGTGAGTGAATAGGTGAGTGAATAGGTGAGTGAATAGGTGAGTGAGTGAATGAGCGAGCGAGCGAGTAAGTGAGCGAGTGAGCAAGTGAGTGAGTGAGTGAGTGAGTGAGTGAGTGAGTGAGTGAGTGAGTGAGTGAGTGAGTGAGTGAGTGAGTGAGTGGTGGTGGTGGTGGTGGTGAGTGAGTGAGTGAGTGAGTGGTGAGTGGTGAGTGAGTGAGTGATCTGCCGATTTGCAGCGTATAGACCGATTTAATTACCCCTGACGCCATCTTGCGGTTGAATTTCACGCTACGGTCTCGGGTTAGAAGTCTAAGTAAGAATCACTGTGTTGTATAACGATTTACGCGTGTAGTGGCCGATAAATGTCTTACTGAAAAGCTGTATATGGGCTATTTACCAGCTATATTTGTATTTTATTTATACTCCGTTAAAGTTATGCGATCTCCAGATCATAATTTCGCATTTAATTGGAAAGGCATAGACCAAGACAATAAACTAATTAACTTCCAGCGAGATATGCATGACTGTCATGATCCGGCATGTCTATCTCAAACTTATTTTTTGTATAACTTTTGTCATCTGACATGACGACGTGAATGGATTTAATCAATGATCGCATCAATTAAAATTCAATGGGTGATCCCTATTACTGTAACATTGGTATTTATGCATGATATCTTGTATTGAAATTGAACTTTTTCTTCTGAATCAGCCGTTCTTGCAATGTTTACTACATGTAAATCTCAAGGGTGGTAATACCCTAATGTAATAACATTTTTTATTTAATAATATCCCAGATACAAATAAAAATTATATTTCCAAAACTCTACATTAAATATTTAAACAATCTTCATTAAAATCAATTTACATTCAGCTAAAAGTTTAATGTTAAAATTATTTATTTAATCCATTGAAACTTATGCTAAAAAATCCCCTACATGTTGACCTGAATAGGTAAGGCTTAGCTGTGTCATTCATCCGGAAAAAAATCCCTCCGCCCAATCATTGGGTTATATCCTGATAACTATTGGGTTAAGTCCTTTGGAAAGACACAATCATTCAGCTGAAATAATAGTCTCAGTCTCCGTGTAACATGAAATAATTTGCTGAAAGATTTCCTGTATTAACCGATAGCGAAAAGACGCCATCCCCTGTTAACAATGGGCGACATAGCTGTTTCTAACCCAGAGACATGCAGTTGGCAACCGATGCAACGCATTTCGCATGGATCTGAGGCGAGCACCGTTGACTTTCAAAGAATGCAAATTAGCGGATTACGATGTTGGTTTTTAACATTTCGTATAGCAGATTGTTGCTATCATTGTAATTGTTGTAATTGTTGACATAGTTGTAATTGTTGTAATTGTTGTTTTTGTTGTAAATGTTGACATAGTTTTGTAATTTTTGTGATTGTTGTTATTATTGTAATTGTTGCTATTGTTGCTATTGTTAATATTGTTGTTATTGCTGCTGCGGTTGCGGGAGATGTTCTGGCACCACACTGTGAGACTGATTCGATCATCAGTGTCGTATTTCTCATTTGCACCGAGTCGCCTTTAACTGATCCAAAACAGTGGGCGTGTCCGGAAGGCGGCCGAGACACATCGACCATGATTATTTTGGTTATTTTCGCGGATGCGCTCCGGGCCGTTGAGTTATTGATATTGTTGGTTTCGTCGTTCAAGTTTGTTGATTCTTACGGAAGAGTGAGGCGTTGAATCGCTTCTAGATTGATAACAATTCGGTACTCGCCCGTAAACGTGACCATACCACGTCAACAACATAGACAGACAGGCCTATAGAATGTGCAGAACTGAGCAAAACATGCCTATAGCACGTCTAGCACATAGCGGAAGATGTCTCGGAAATATCTAGAACATGCACAAGCGCTTACATAGCATAATAACAACATCAACCTAGAAAAATAGGTCAACCAATGCTTCAGAACATACTAAGATCAATCTGGAGAAGTTTGAGAACATTCATACTTTGGGAAACCTACACACGTGTGTGTGTGTGTGTGTGTGTGTGTGTGTGTGTGGCGGGCGCGAGCTTGTGCGCGTGTCCCGAAAGTCCGAAATGAGAGATATAAATCTTGCCAGTTTGCCTTTTTGTTCGATACTATACTCACAATATCAGTGAGTACAGTTTCAGTGAGTACAGTTTCAGTGAGTACAGTAATTCGAAAGATGATTATTTCACAATCCGATCGTGTACTCTATCGTATCGGATCGATATTCGATTTACATATTGGTAAAAGCTCGTTATTCGTAATATCCGTAGAATGAACTAATAACAAAGAAGCCCTGAATAGTATATATATATATATATATATATATATATATATATATATAGAGAGAGAGAGAGAGAGAGAGAGAGAGAGAGAGAGTAATATATATATATATATATATATATATATAATAGAGAGAGAGAGAGAGAGAGAGAGAGAGAGAGAGAGATGAATGGCTCTTTTTAAATGTCCTTGTCTAAACTCATCGTGCTAACTTAAACCGTTCAAATCCTCTAATGCTGTTGGCACTTGTTGATAACAGACATACAACTCGTAGTTAGTAAACAAATTTCGATAGAAAAATACACATTCGAATTAACCGGTTCGGCTAAGATACTCTATATCGTATACCGTGTCTTCCTCCATACCGCGGCTTGGTACTCGATATACCCACATACATCTACACAAAGGAATAATATATTATAAATAAAGACAGTATGCCGGCATAACATATCAGCATATAATAGAAGTGGCATATTTGGTGAGTACTGATATAAGAGTGCTCGTAGCCGATATGTAATACTGACATATTACGAGTGTTCGTGCCTATACGGGGAGTTAATTTGCCCGAACCAAATCCATACGTATTGATTGGGCAGTGGGTGAAATTCGTAACGCCATTTCAATAAAGCTAGGCCGGATTTGAACTCCGATGTCAGAGACACTTGGCCAACCGCACTACCTCCAGAGCTATGAATATTATCCGTATGGAATCTCTACAATTATATACAACGTCTATAAGAGATATATTTCCATCAGTGGGCTACTACTTGAGTATATAGGTTGTATTGACCGAATATAGAATGACGACACAGTAAGGAGAGGGCTGTCATCTTAAGGTGAAGCCGCTTCAATTAAGCTGCCTAACCAGGTACCAGGCTGCAATTTCCATCATATTATCATATTTTCTGACCGTTCATAGCGTAATATAAACAGCATAAATAGCTTATTAAGGATTTCCCTTTTTTGTTCAATTTTTTTATGCCAATATGGTTCCCTTTATTCTTTATATACTGTGAATAAAAATAAGATTTTCAAAGGTTTTGGGTGAAATTGGTTCCTTCATCCTTATTGTTGATCTCACATGAGACATGTGGCAATGAGGCTAGTTAGAAAGAAATCACATAACCGAGCCGAAACCTTTTGCTGGTGGATGAAATATCCCACAGGACCAAATATAATCGGGATTCAATCCGAGAATTTGGTTCTCTGTTGTATAATGCGAATAGGTCACGAGAATATCTTTCTAGAAAAGTGTACGGATAAATATCACTAGGTGAATAATGTTTCTGACTGAACATCTGTTTCAGCCTTTTCATTTCCGGTAACTTTTCATATTTTTTTACCAGTTGCGACCCGCAACCGCAGTTTTTCCGGCTGCCGCCAGATGTTACATTAATAATGAATAATATATATGTCCCCAAAACTGGGCACCTTAATCATGGCATGAAAAGCGTGAATTGAAATTTGAGAGCTATAGCAAAGTTGATGGAACATTAGAAATTCAGCTAGATAGTACCATTTAAGACACGTCGAGATCGCTATATTTACGACGTCACCATCGATTCAATCCAGCGACCACGCTCGCTTAATCGTATTGGCTCTTTGAAAAGGTGACCTTAATAATGTAGAGTTAATATAAAGCTCCTTTACAGGTAGGACCCATTCGAAGATGTCGTACAATGCACGTCATTCACATTAATTAGTAATGTCCAGATAATCTGCGCCTAGACAACGAATCTGTCTTGCACTTTTGTCATCGAGAAAAGATATCGCGAAGCATCGGCTCTGAAAATATGAATATAGAGATCTGACGCCAGAGGGTGCCATCTGGTGTATTATTCATGAATAGTAAAATTGCGTATTAGGTTATAATGACCTTATCATCAGGTTATTACACGTTTATTTATGGAACTTTACTGAGTAAATGTAAACTAGAACAAACGTAGCCTGATTAATCGTCCATATGTTGCATAAGTCGACAATTCGTGATTCTCTCTGTCCGTGCAGCATCAGTAATGCACACACACACATACGCATACATACACGCACACACACACACATATATATATGCGCGCGAGAGAGTGTGTGCGTGTGTGTGTGTGTGTGTCAGTACGTGCAATTATTCTATATGTTATCAGCAACAAATCCAGGGTGATAACATGTCACGGCGTGGTCTCCGCCGTACAGTAAGACAATCTAGTTAATTACCCCAGGAGCATACCATCGCCGTATATTGTAATAGTGACACGACCTGTCAAGACAAATAGGTCAACTTATAACTAATTAGCATAGGTCCTTATACCACTGACTTTATACAGATACACGCACACGCGAACCGACATCCACGAAAACCTGAATATACTCCGACAAGGAACCGGAATTGACCTTCCCCGATCGCCAGATGTATTTCCGGTCGTTCTCGCTGACGACAATGCCATGTTACGATCGATGCCCGGCACGTGTAGCGACGTATCGTCGATCAATGGGCGACAATAGAGGGATCCACTTAATGCGTCCTGAAGAAAACAAGATGATGAATCTAACATCGATAACTCTCCGCCTCGGCAAGTCTCCCCCCCCCCCCCCGCTCACACGACACAAAGATGGTGGCTTCCCATTGTTAGGCGTCGGGTTATAAGACAATATTGCTCGAACCCGGATCGACACAATGGCCTCGTGGCGACTTGAGCGATAATAGGTGTAGTTAGTCAATCTGTCACGTGATGTTGTTCATCCTATACTCGTACGACTGGAAAATATTTGCGTGATAATTATCATCTATAATTATTGTCTCCAGGGACGATAAAACAAATACCGACCTACTCAAACCTCATGTTAGATCCGCCTCTGGCATTGTCACGGATCCGCCTCTCAGCCTCCCACCGGCTAGATTCTCCTCTCCTTGTTTTATTAGACTGGAGTGTCGCGCGAGTGGCGACATCTTTTGGCAGTTGTTGAGTTAAGCAAGCTGATCGCAAGTCTTCTCTGATGAATTCGAACCCATAATGGAGCTGTCATCTGTTATGCGGCTCCGATTCCTTTACCCCACAGACCGCCAGGGGGAGTTTAGGTGTTGCTGGTCCAGAGGAAATATAAGAGGATAGAGAAAGAAACCCTAGCGTTACCCACCAGTCTCAACCTCATTCCTTACTTCACAGTCAATCCATGGTATTCATCCTCAATATTCCCAGGTCAACATCCAAACGCTAACAAATACATCCCACCTGAACACCTCTCCTCAAAATTATCACCTCAAACTTTCTACAAACACCATTCTTCAGCCTTCACAGTTCACCATCCCCGCTCAGTATCCCTACTCATTAGCTCTCCTCAAACTTACCCCCTCGTCATTCTCTCCTAATCATAGTTTCTCAGTCTCCCAACTCAATAACAACATCTGAACATCCTCCGTAGCCTTCTTCCCCTTCCTAACATCCTTCTTCGGCAACATCCACCTTAACTCTGAAACCTCAACATCCACCTTTAACATCCATCCTCAACATGCTACCTGGACATCCCCTAATAATGATGCCCCTGCCACATGCATCCATCGAATTCCAGCCATTAACATCCCTAGCTACACGCCACAAATTAATACACGGCTAATGAAGCACTCATACAGAAAAGTAAACAGATGGTGGGGCTAATTCCCCCCCTACCTAATCTACCCGCGCACACTAATTGCCTTAGGCACTCGATGAGCTCAATCGTAACGAGTTAGCATTCTTTAGGGTTCTCGGTTAGAAGGGTCCATGTAGGAGTGAGTGAGTGAGTGAGTGAGTGAGTGAGTGAGTGAGTGAGTGAGTGAGTGAGTGAGTGAGTGAGTGAGTGGTGAGTGAGTGAGTGAGTGAGTGAGTGAGTGAGTCATCCAGTCAGTCAGCCAGTCTACAACTCAGTCAACCGCTAACTATACATATAATCTATGTATATACGAGCACTGGAATAATGCTGAACCTGGATAAACATGCATGATTGCGTGTTTGTTCGATTTTCTTTCTGTGCCATTTTTTACTTGTAAAAAGCACACACGCACGCACACACACGTATACACAAAAAAACAGGCACAAACATTCACATACACCAACAGTGGACGATAATTACAGATATACGCAAAAGCGCACACATCACACATCATTAATCCGATCCTTAACTGCCCGGAGACACGCTATTAACCTCCCTAATACCGACACCGTATTATTACCGGGCACTAATTAGCTCGAAGCCGGATTAAGCTAATTACAATAATTAATAGCACGCAATAAGCGGCGCCCTCGTTCATTGTTTGTGCTGCCCTCTGCCGGTGGCCTATTATCGACCACACGGCGGCGCCATCTAACGTGCCACGCTCCAGAACGCTGATAATTGGCTAGAATCGAGAGCAAAAAGCAGCTCGCTTATTGGTGCAGGAGGCAGGTCTATTTTAAAACAAACATGCTCAACAACGTTCTGTATTAATCAGATCTAGATATTCTTAAAATGTTATCCGGTTTGCATGATAGATTTATATATAAAACAACGCATGGTTTATTGATGGGAGTATATTTTTCTGGCTACAGTTTACACCCGTTAAAACCCAGACAATTCTCTAACATAAACCTAAATCATTGTTTCCTTTATATGTAAAATAATATCGTTTTCGCATATAGGTAAATGGTGGATGTATTTAAAGAATTATCTCATTTAATGTTTCATTCATAAGAAACAACTTGACCGCTTATTTTGATCGCAATTTGGCCTTGGTAGGGACACATACACACACTTTCTCTCTCTCTCTCGCTCTCTCTCTCGTGAGCATATCTGAAGGTTGTTTCATCGTTGACTTCGTTTCATTACATTAGAAGGTCGTTCGGCCCATTTAGCCTACCATGTACACAAAAATGGCCGTAAAACATCAATCATTTTATATATATATATATATATATATATATATATCCCTCTGGATTGTACTACCCCTCTCTCTCTCTCTCTCATTCTCTCTCTAGCTATCTCTCTGGACACAGGCTCTGAATCTTATTATCAACATCCTTAAATCCTGAAAATTAAAATCACTCGTCAGCTTTATCGAAGCATAACGTCTTTGATGTCGGCTGTACTCGGACCCGACGTTACAGCTACTTCCCGACCCCGAACCCAGCATTTCCCCGGCGAGAGGCGGTTTTATTCCAAACTTGATATCGTGCGACCATAGCCCTCTGAAGCGCCAATTGGCTTGATAGAACGTGTGACGTCATCAGCATTAAGGCTGCCGCAGCCAATTAGCGGCGTTTTCACTGCGACGCTCACGCGTTTCCGACAATGCGGACACGTGACGCTTCTGGCGCCTGATGACGTCATTCACTTATGTAATGTGACATTTTCCGATCGATGAAGCGTTTTGTTAAACCTATCGGCAGCGTGCGTGCTTTGCGAAATATTCCGCTAGGTGGCAGAGCGCGTTTTATAATGCGAAATATAAAGGACGCCATGTTTGTGTGATTTCAGAATTGTGTTGCGGGCTGCAACTTCCGGTTTTCCTTCCTTTGCTCATGTTCAGACATAAATGAGAGAAAATGAAATAATTTTGATTGTGCGTGCGTGCGTGTGTGTGCGTGTGTGTGCGTGTGTGTGCGTGCGTCCATGCGTTTCGTAAGAGTGCATACGTCCGTAATGCGTAATATGTTGCAAATAAAAAACGCACCCGCTCGATATAAAGAGAATTACATTAGAAAAAATAAACACAGTCAACGAAATATCGACTCGCCCTAAAAGGAACGTCCCCTTTACAAAGGGACGACTCGCTGAAATGGATTTCTTTTTCGCCATTTCTCTAACCAATCCAAACCCTATTTACGAAATGATCTAATTCGCGAACGCCGCAAAACCAGGTCACCGCCTCACTAACGTCACCGTGTATTACGGCCAACGCGAAGCCATATATAACCCGTGAAGTAGATTCGTTGTTTGTGCGCGACAATATGGCTGATACGGCTTCCGAATGGAACGAGAACACACCCTGGCGACTTGAGAGGATTTAATTAATGAATGAAGAAATTATACTTTTTATTTGGGTTTTTTCTTATACACCGCGAAGGTCAAGAGTTTGTTTCATGTCTACGGCTTGTCCTACAAATGACGAAGACGTATTTCTGGAAAGCTTCGGGCGTGGATTTTTGTTCGAGCTATTTTTAATAATTATGACAAAACGGTGTCGTCTATTTCCAAGAATTTCGTCGAACTATTACCGTTTCATCCCAAGTTTTGAGCCGCTTTAAGCCTTTTCATTAAATACGTCGGCGAGAAAGACGGCAGCGCCTTCGTCGGGAGACCTTCTACGATTTTAGAAGTACTACGAGTACTGTAATTTGAGATAACGTACGGGTAGTAAATGCTAACTTGGGATTGATTGATGTTTTACAGCCAATGTTGTGCACACGGTAGGCTAAATGGGCTGAACGACCTCCAAAGGTAATGCAGCGAGGTCAAAGATGAAACACCCTTCCCATATGCCCACGCCGAGATTCGAACTCGGGTCGTAGTGATCTGTGTTCTAATGCGCTACCAATTTGACCACGGAGCACTGCTAACTTGGGAAATTTGAAGCTGAGCATTGATAGGAAAACATACAGGCATACGAATGGTATACACATATATATATATATATATATATATATATATATATATATATATATACTTACATACAAACATATACATACAAACAAACGGACAGACAGCTATATAATTAAACATACAAAGCAGTCACGTTTTTAGGGGGGACGTTTTGGGTGTTTTAAGAAATCGTCATGCCCACTGAATACAAATATGTTTCACGATATCTTTGCAGCATAAAATAAAAGCGAACATGTCACAAGGCTGTTGATTGGCTAATTGTTGACCTACTTACTATCTCATGTGTAGCATAATTATATTCCCTGCGAATGATGCACACCATAATATAAGCATATTCGAGTAAGTACACTTTACTGTAAATGCACACAGTTTATTGATGTATCCACTATGTCTAGTATCTGTAAAAGTATGTCGATTTATGTTTATACCCTGAAGTATCACTGACTTGAGGTATTCACATTAGTGTATATATGACTTATTTCGTGAATAGAGAGCATAACACCAGATTAAATGGTACCAAATTCGAATCAACTAAATGTCCTGAATTCTCAAGATTTTGTTGTTTACTGTAGAAATAATGTATTTCCCATGAATTTGATGATAGCAAATACAAAAAACATGGCAGTACTTTAAAGTCTTTAGAAGATTTAACTTTTGACCTGGACAAGAAATAAATATAAATAAATGATCACCAGCCGACCCATTGATAACTATTAATCGGGTTAACAAATATCTCGCTTCACGACAAACTGTCATAAGTTTGCGCATTACGACGAGACATCCGGGTCATTGTTCATGGATTAGTCATCTGCGTGTTGAAGTCTCCTTTATTTTTCACTCTTGATGGTTACCGTCTGTGTTTTCATCGGTGGGTTATCTCGAGCTGGTTACTAATCGTAATCATTGTGAACTGACATCAAACTGGTATTCCTCTTATAAATATTAGGTTCGAATTGCCAAATCGGATGGCGGAAGCTCTAAACTGGAAGAAACACACCTGCCGTAAAGATGTCCACTTCCTTTGATACTTTAGCATCTCTCTCTCTCTCTCTCTCTCTCTCTCTCTCTCTCTCAATATAAATATATATATATATATATATATATATATAATTATATTTATTTACATTCTCTCTCTC
Source organism: Paralvinella palmiformis (assembly GCA_025642065.1). Lineage (NCBI taxonomy): Eukaryota > Metazoa > Annelida > Polychaeta > Terebellida > Alvinellidae > Paralvinella > Paralvinella palmiformis. The sequence continues at coordinate 123,574 of JAODUP010000840.1, forward strand.
TTGATTTATTAGAAGACTCGTAATAGTCTAGAGGGTGTTATTTTTAGTTAACACGAATGTTTCTAACATCAAGATAATCCTGCCTCAGAGTGGTCAATATTGACGATGTACGTTCTGTTGTTAAGACACATGCCGATAACGTGCTGGTAACATCTCCCACAACATCCTTACAACTTCCTGTTAACATCCTGATAACTTCCTGAGAACATCCTGATAACTTCCTGATGACATCCTTATAACGGAGCGGTAAGAAAGATGAGTCGGCTAACTTCCGGCGGTATGCAAACATCCGGCATTCATATAGATTAGCCGATGTTTTATCCGCCCACAGTGGTCGCCACTGAATCCATGGCCACCTTTCGGTCACTGACTGGAGTAAAACAAAAACTCTTAGTTCACACAGATCGATATTACGGATCATGAGGCCTCGATCTGTAGCTATTGGGCACATTGTTAGTCATGTTCAATAATGCACCGCACATTTACTCAAGCACCGGTTTGCGTCTAATATTATTGAAGTTGATCATTTGTGCTGGCTTTGTTCAGATATAAATGATGCATTGTAACGCTTTAAGCGAAGAACTTCATGCCTTCTCATTTTTACGGCTTGCAAAATATCATCGTTCATTAGTCAAAATGTTTTCACAATGGGGCTTACTTCCTCATCGAAAATTAGATCGAAATATAAGAATGTCTACGTCAGGAAATATGACAGAGGCGCAAAACTGATCATAATTGTAATTTGATGGATTGTATGTTTTGTCGTGTGTCATTGTATTTGATTGGAGAATGTCATTCATGCCGTACGAGCTGGCATTTCCTTTTTCCAAGTCGTGTTCTTTCTTTAAATGTAAATGTCAACTGCGGGTTAATAATGATTGCATTGCCATCATCATTATCATCATCAACAACAACAATAACGACAACAATAACAACAACGTCGAGTGACACAACATTTCATCTTTAGCTCGGTTCAATCGCTGACGCGGAGCACTTCGAAGCTAAAGTTAGCGCTACGTTAGGTCGAATTCCATTTTTACTTATGTTTGTAGTGTTTCATCGCTCAACTGGGTGGTCGTATTTCTCTGGCCAGTAACCCCTCGGCAGTGTGACCTGTCTGAGAGTGGAGACGGACATAAACAAAGCGATCACTCACTAATTATTAAATATGCATGCAGTATTTCAGATGCATAGGTCATTGTGACCTTTAAAGAAGAGCACGAACCATATGTTACAGAGTGAGAAAGACAGTGTGTGTGTGTGTGTGTGTGTGTGTGTGTGTGTGTGTGTGTGTGTGTGTGTGTGTGTGTGTGTGTGTGTGTGTGTGTGTGTTACTCATTGAATCCTAGCCGTAATGATGATGATTATGATGATGATGATGATGATGATGATGATTGTCTATCTCTGGTTATTAGATTATTATTTGTTATATTAGAATCTCACTGAATCGCCTGAACCTCGTCGCGATTGGCCACCGATCTCTAGCGCCTGGGTTCGAATCCCGACCTGATTGTATTTATATGATGTTTCATCTTTTACTTCTGGCTATTAAGTGGCTGGACTGTCGTTAGCGTTTTACAAACTCGTCTATGTGTAAGTCGTAGACGTGCTCCACTGCATATTTACAGAGAAGGGTTCAACTCCAAGTGGTTCACTCATACACGTCGGATGTTTCATCTAATCATTACAATAGACCGATCCATTTACCTCTGGCGTCACCATGCGACTAAACGTTACACTATAATTTTCGGGTTAGACGTCCAAGAATCACCGCATGTGTTTCGTGGCGATTTACGGGTGTAGTGGCCAATAAATGTCTTATTGTAAAGCTGGATGAAGGCTATTTACCAGCTATATTTGGGTTTTATTTATAGTCCGTTAATGATATGTGATCTCCAGATCATAATTTGGTATTTAATAGGAATGGCTTTGACTTCATCCAATAGATATATGACACTAACCTAATTAAGTATCGTTCAGCGAGATTGGCATGGCTGTCATAGTCCGGTCTATCTAGTTCAAATTTCTATTCTAAAATGTAATTATTTTGTATAACCTTTGCCATCTGACATGACGATGTGAATGGATAAAATCAATGATGACATAGATTAGAATCCAATGGCTGATTGCTAATACTGTAACACTGATATTTATGAACGTTTCGTGTACTGAAAGTGAAATAACTGTTTTATTTTCTAAATCAGCCATTTGCGCAATGTTTACTACATGTAAATGTCAACGGTGTTAATACTATAATGTAATAAAAAAATTTTTTTAATAATATACAGGTGGTACATACATGATAGGTTCCCAGGTACAAGTAAATATTATATTTCCAAAACTTTCAAACGGCCCTTTATATCTACACTAAATATTAAATATTCTTCATTAAAACCAATTTACATTCAGGTAAAGGTTTGATTTTAAAATCATTTATTTAGTCTATTCAAAGCCATGCTAAAACATCCCCTACGAGTCAACGTGAATAACGAAGGCTTAGCTGTGTCATTGATCATTCAATCATTGAGTTATATCCTGATAAGTATTGTGTTCAATCCTTTTGAAAGACGCAATCGTTCAGCTGAAATGCTTATCTCAGTATCCGTGTAATATGAAATAATTTGCTGAAAGGTTTCCAGTATTTACTGTTAGTGAAAAGCTGCCATTTCCTGATCAACAGCGTGCGCTACAGCTGTTTCTAACCGGAGACCGCACTTGGTAACCGATGCAACACATTTCGCCTGGATCGGTCTGTCTATTCCCTACCGATTCAACCCTCCACTTAGACCACAGTTGAGACGAACACCGACACTAAACAGATCAATCAATCAATCAATAAATCAATTATTCTATCAATCATTCCTCCTGCTATCAGAATCTTAATACGAAAAAAATATTGCATTAAATACAATCCTCATTCCTAGCTCATAATCGAGAAAATATGCCCCACGAAGAGTTGAAGACGTCACCATATTGTGAAGGGCCGTAAACCAGAAGATAAAATTGTCAAACGTCAATTCCCCACCACACTAACCATGGTCTAAATTCCTTAGAGAAGCAACGTTCCATTGCAACTACAAAGACGAAAACACGGAGTACCGGCTAACACAGGTCTTACTGTATCCAAAAAAAAACTACGATACGACGCTAAATGTCTCCGTCGTCTATTTGATAACCAACGAGTTGAGTTAGAACTGTAATAATCAAATTCAAGCCAATAAAATAGAAAAACTCGGCCAATACCCAACTGATCCGGAAGGGAAAGTTCTACTCGGAGTAATTTATTCACACCTTGAAGACGTTTGGGGGGGGACGGTGGGCGTCGCGCCATTTCGCTCTCTGGTAGATAGTGAAACGAGATAATCCCGTAAATAGGGAAATGCTAATACTGGAACGAACGAAACTACTGACAGTGACATGTTTTTGATGCTGTTGTTGTTATTTCTTCGTTAGTGTTGTTGTTGTTGTCATCTTGATGTTGTTGTTGTTATATTGTCATTTATCATTTGTTATTGTTGTTGTTGTTGTTGTTCTGTCATTGTTTTGTTGTTGTTATTATATTATCATTTGATATTTTCTTGTTGTTGTTGTTGTATTGTTTTGTTGTTGTTGGTTGTTGATGTTGTTGTTGTTCTATTGTTTATTATTTCGTGTTGTTCATTTATTGTTGTTCATGTTGTTGTTGTTAATGTTGTTGTTGTTGTTATTGTAGTTCTGAGCCTCGTTGTTTCCGTTGGGTTTTTCCTGCTTTGAAGCTACCGCTCTCGGGATTTTTTCCTTCTTGCCGATAGGTGGCGTTTTCTTCCCTGGAATCATTCCGCTCTCAGTCTTGGATCGACGCTAACAGAATCCAGATCGGGAGCCTATCAACTCCAATCGCTTTTCACGGACTTTTAATCCCGCCGTTAATTGTTTAGCTCCAGACATCAAAGTACTCAATCTAAGGACGATTTCTTTTCCGGATTCTGGCTGTTCGGGACAGAGCTCCACAAATCCGTCCGTACTGCGGTATATCTAAGCCGCTTCGGGATCCTTCTGGAGTTTAGCGATTATCGCTGCCCGACTGATATTTTTCGGCGTTCGATTGTTGCACTCACACACTTAGTGGGAGTTATCTGCCAAAGCGTCCCCTGGCGGACGTTACCCTCGTCTATCCGCGAGTTGATAAATTAGCACATACCGGATCAGCATCTGTGGCCGGAATTCTGCTCACTTCCGGTCTGGACTGCTAGACCACTCAGGATTCGACTACTGGTTGGTGGCACGGATCACATGGATTTATATTCCAAGAAAATCCATATATCCTGAACGCTGAACTGTACACCGACCAATCGTTTATAATCACGGGGAAGAGGCCACAAATAGCGGGTTATGGATTACGGGATGAGCATCCGAAATAACGGATATTCGAATAACCGGATATGTTCGAGTCGTAGCAACTGATACTTTCGAATCGGGATTTGCCTCGACTGGATTACGCGGCGAGTGGTTTTTGGTGTAACCGGGATTAAAGCGCAGTAAAGGTTGTACAGGTGATAGCCTAGATCCGGATAAATAGTTATAACTGTAAGAATTATCCGACAATTATCAGATAATACCCCCTCCCCGTCAATAATATAACTCAGTGTTTCAAATCGCCGTTAGATGGCGCATCGATTAGTGTCACGTGTACGTCATAACTTAGAGAGCAACTCTAAGTGACTAAGATTTCTTTCTTTGATAAATAGCATTCATCTTTCAATATTTCAGTTGCTCCTAAAGAGGAAATTTTATTAAATTTATATTATATTCTTAATATTATATTATTACTATTATGTTTATCGTTGTTGTTGTTGTTATTATTATTTTTAATTTTTATATTGCTATTGTTATTGGTGTTGTTATTGTTGTTATATTCACACTACAATGTGAATAAACCAACTGTTGATTAGCATACCCTATACCCATGTTGTACCCTGTTTATATGCACACTAATATCTTCTTGATTGACCCATTTCGTGCCCTGGCGGTTTAAACCTCGTAGTTCACGCGCGCACACTCACACACATACACACACGCACATACATACATACATGCAGACACACACAGAAACACACAAACAAACAAACACGCCAATCTCCCATATCCTGTTTATAGCATCTTCTGGACAGGTCATGTCCTTGGGATTTCGTATCCTGTGTGTTTCCTGTACAATGAATCGATCTGTAGTTCTCCGGATACGTTATTTAGCATAATGCCGACTAAATTCTACGTCCGGGAATCCAGGATCCTCTCACTGTTGTCCACTCAATCCGGAGTGTTTATACTTCATTCCACATTCACCGATCGGGATCACATGACAGGGATTTCTTCTAAACTCCACCAGATGGCCTTTTCAGACGCCCGGGCGGGTAATGGCCTTATGTTCCGGAATAAAAAATTCCGGATACATGATTTCTCCATTTGCTCATGTTATTCACGCTCCAGGTCGGCTAGAGGCTGGGTATCAGTTCGCCACGTTCGTGTCACATAGTCTTTTTTCTTATGTTACTTCCGGCCATGACAAAGTGATTGTCTTCAGGACACAAAACACCTATTTATTAAAAAAATATGAACGACTTACAAAAAATCTCATGAATTATACACGCCAGTTATAGGATATTCGGGATGTGAATTTCACAAATCATAGCTCTCTCAACATGCCCAATTGACGCGCACTGACAAATTTATGCATTCAAACACACTACCAGTTCTCTCTCTGTGTGTGGAGGGGGGTTGCATGCGTGTGTGCGTGTGTGCATGCGTCCGTGCATGCGTCCGTGCATGCGTCCGTGCGTGCGTGAGGAAGAAATCCCCTCACTCTAACACCACGGCCGAGTAGTATATTGCTATAAGTGCTACAAACAACATTACCATATCCTGCTTACCAAGTCATGTCGATAGAGGGACCCACTTGGCAATAATCAAATCAACTCGCTCATGTGCCACGTGTCTTTGTTGTCGTAAATGGGACCATTTCGCCCAATCGCCGGGGACTTTCACTTCCGGCGATGCGCGCGCAAACTGCGCAACAAATGACCAGTTTCTTAGGCGCAGTGCAGTTGTCGCGTGAGAGCACAGTGGCAGAATAGGGTTCCCGGGGAGGGGACGGGAGGTTGGTTCTGAAGTGATGTCGAACGAACCTTACCATTTGTGAAGACGCCATTTTGCTTGGCGTTGGTGGATATACCACGTGATCGCGTGATACTATGACCGGTGAACAGGTGGCGCTCGGTTTCATGTACACACGACAACGACACGGAAAGTTAAAATGAAGACATTAATGCTTATTACGGCTAGAGTGCCGACGCTATCACCAAAGGGACACGCTCTGTGCTAAAATAAATTCGCCGACTGCGATGGCACACAATTGCTACCATAGTCAGCTTTACCGCCATTACATGAGCCGCCACAGCAGCTGCAGCCACTTTTTATACGGAAGCTCTGACGGGCTAAAACTTTCTATTGAAACGACATCAATGATGAAATAGCCAACTCGAAAAGGCCGCCATCGCTGTACGACAATGGAGGAAGCCATCAAGATAAAAACAACAATCTGCCGGTTATCTGTCTGTCACGTGTCAGCTTCCATATTTATACATCAGCCACAAGATGGCGTCTACGAACTTTGTTCTTGACGAAAGAAATCGTTTTAATGAAGGATTAATAGATTCCTCGATGTTTACAAGGGCTCGTTTATTAGCTCGGTCGATTGGGTGGCCAACCCAAGGGGAAGAGTTCCGAATTCGAATCCTATCAGACCAGTGACGTAGAACATTTTCCCCCGCAACCGAAGCCTAGTCGTCCGTCAGTCGGTCTGTTTGTGGCTCATGCGTAGAGTACTACGATAGAAAGTAGAAACGACGAGTTCGTATACCACCCACTTTTGATAGTGATCCTTCAGGTATTTGCTGTTGGGTAAAACTCGGATCCTAGGCTTAGCCAGTTAGCCGTGTTTTGCACGGCCAGTTTTCTAAAAACACGGCCAGTTTACCAGTGCACGCACGACCTGTGATCCTACTATTTTTTCTGCACACCCTGTTTTGTTTTGTTTGCGTTTAAACACCCAAAATCTTCAATTCTAGCTAAGCTTCCGGTTCGGATACGAAATGGGGGCATATTTACTGGATTGGATGGCTGGTACGGAATGGATGGATTAGTCCGGATTATGTACCTAAAAACGATGAGATCTACAAATAATATGCTCCTCAGACGGTCCTCAACGCTAGCCAATACTATCTTATATCATGTGACCTTAAGCTTAAGGTCAAAAAGTTTGAAATCCTTGGAATTATCCATTATAATAAAGGTAAACGAATGATTCTAGATGATGTCGGATCCAGGATAATCCAGACGAATCCTAACTGCGGAGTCAGCAGAGGTCCGTAAGCAGATAACTATTACGTATCGGTCTTTTTATCGGGATCTACTTCAGGTGGTCATTTGACGGACGCCAAAAATCGCATCCGTAACGGAAATGGATCGGTATGTTCGGGACGAAAAATCTCTCTCTCCCGATGGCGATCCATCATTCAGCGCGACATTTATCTGAACGTGACTTTCAAATCTCTGGATAGCCTCCTACCCTTTCTCGGCCTACAAATCAGGATCTCAATCCGAATCCGTCTATTTCTCGTTATTATTTCCATATGTGGCCCTATTGCTCACACTCACGTGCACGCGCCTATACGCGAATGCACGTATTACGCACGTATTACAGTTACAGATAAGCTTTTTCGGCGTTAGGTAATATGTAGGCCGATGCGCATTCGCCGACGTTTACTCGCGCGCATGCGCACTAATCGTTTGGAAGGCACTCAAACAGCAGAGCCTGAGATGAAAACGATGGTGAATAATTAAATTAAATATCGATTGAAGACAGCTCCCGGACAACAGAGAAAACCCTCAATTAAAGGTCTCCAGCCATATTATGGACCATAAATCATGGATCCTGTCACGTGTTCGGTTACCATGATTACCGGATGTTACGTTGTATGATGAGCACGATGATCTGGCAAAATGATAATGGGCTGATAACAAACACCCTCTGACCTGACAGTCGATGATGACTGATGATCTCTGGCGAGCTATCGTCTGTCAATCAATCTCTTGTTCGATCGATTACCCGTGCTAACACCCTGGGGACAACCGTGCTGCCACCTAGTGATTCCAATCGGATTGCTGTATGTAGCCCTATTTTAGTGCTTGGGACTAAGATCTCTCTCTCTCTCTCTCTCTCTGTGTGTGTGTGTGTGTGTGTTTAGGATACACATGGAGAGGCACTGGCTCAGAACATCATCAACTCTCTCTCTGTGTGTGTGTGTGTTTAGGATACATATGGAGAGGCACTGGCTCAGAACATCATCAACTCTAAACCTCCTTTGATACCTCTACCTCCATAAATCTAAATCTAAATATACTATACATACATTAATCTAAATACAAAATGTCTACACCGCCATATATCGATACATATGTACGTATACCTATACATACAAAAACGTGTGTGCGTGTGTGTGTGTGTGTGTCTGTCTGTCTGTCTGTCTGTCTGTCTGTCTGTCTGTCTGTATGTCTGTCTGTCTGTTGCCTGCTGTCTGTCTGTCTGTCTGTCTGTCTGTATGTCTGTCTGTCTGTCTGTCTGTCTGCCTGCCTGTCTGTCTGTCTGTATGTATGTATGTGCGTATGTGTGTGTGGGGGTATTCGTTTTCAATCCTGACACTATTAGACAGTCTGTGCTAACGATATGTTCCGGTTGACGGACAGACAGACAGACAGACTAAAATATCCTATACCTACCATACTAGATAACATTTGGCATATGTCAGTTCCGCCATCTTGACACCTGTCGCCTGTTTTCTGTTTGGTGATCTGTCTTACTTCTGACTAACAGGCTGCCATTTACCCGATATACAACAGGATGCTTATCTATCTATCCTCCTGTATCACGTGGCCCAGGAGTGTTTGTTGTGCGTCACGTGATGTTGTTCGGTATCACGTCAGATTGTGTGTCATGCAATATTGTGTGTTATTTGATACTATGTGCCATGTAATATTAGGCATAATGTAATATTGTGCGTGATGTGATATCGCGTGTAATGTGTTATTGCGTCTAATGTGATATTGTGTGTTATGTGATATTTTGTACAATGTGATATTGTGTGTCATGTGACATTTTGTACAATGTGGTATTGTGTGTCATGCGATCCCATAAATCAATATTTATCATAACCATTTTATAAATAAATTTAATAAACAGAAATGGAAAAAATATATAGAATATAAAATAATCTATATGGATAGACAGACAGACAGACAGACATATAGATAGATAGATAGATAGATAGATAGATAGATAGATAGATAGATAGATAGATAGATAAATAGATAGATAGATAGGTAGATAGATAGATAGATAGATTGATAGATAGATAGATATGTGTATATATGGATGGATAGACAGATAGATAAATAGCTAGATGGACGGATACGCAGGCATACTGACAGACAGACAGACAGACAGCCAAATAAAAATACAGTTGGCATACAAGAATAAATAAACAAACAGACATACACGTTAACAGACAAATACCCAAAACGAATGAACGCATAACTAAACAATTGGTTGAATCCGCATTAAATAATAGAATCGCGCGCACACACACACGCACACACATGCACATACACCATAAATAATCAGATTTTCTAAATATTTCAATCTGCTTTACACCACGCCGTGACATCGGCGAATTGCCAATAATATCACGTGGCTTCCGCAAGGGCGTTCACGAGATAAAACTTCCCGACACGGGTTCGGTGCCCACTTAGAGGCCACCTTATACCGTGAAAATTCCTAATTGGCTTATACACTAATATAGCGTGCCACTAGAACGTGGGGACTTGCGTGTACCTCCAGGCTTTACGTGGAATGTATTGTGTCTAATTAGCGCTCTGTATTGAGGGATGTCTCTAAGATAGGTTAGAAGATAAGATAGCATGGCATAATCATCTTCTTCGCTATAGACTGAAGAGTAGACGAAACTAAAATATGGGATTTACGTCTAGGGAAATGCCACATTTTTGGTGATGACTTGATTGGATATGTGCCATCATGTGTTATTATGGTATTGATAACAAGTATATAATATTCGGATTTTATTTTGTACCACATCACACTGCGTCTAATGTAATGATGCATGTTATCTGATAATGTGTGTTATGTGAAATATTAAATATTGGTATTAATATTATAATAATAATAATAATAATAATAATCATAATCATCATGATAATTATTATCAACATCATAATCATCATCAATAGTAAGACTACTGCTGTTATTGTTATTATTATTAGTAGTCATTAGTACTACTACTACTGCTACCGTTTTTATTATTACTAATAACACAACAACAATAAATACTACTACTACTACTATCAGTAGTAGTAGTAGTAGTAATCCAGAGAAAGCTCATTAAGCTGAACTATGAGTGCCAATAATCAATGTTATATTTATTATTATCGTAACTGCTCAGTAGTTACACATACAACAGTACCATAAAAAAGGTTATTTTCTGTAACACGTGGTCCCTAACATCCATCTATAATATTAATAAAACTGGAAATCTACCGTCAGAATAAATCTGCCAAATGGTGGCTGAGAGATGCAGTAGAGATCTCACCTAATATGGGCGATAATAAAATAAGTGTTGATAAAACTGCGTCATAGTTTTGTCATATGACGCCTTTTTGTCCATGATCTACCCCCAAGTGGCTTGAAATATGACCTCGTTCTTAAATCACGTGTTCGTTAAATATATAGTATTTACGTTACACCATTATTGTTTCAAAACTTTACTTCGTGTACTCTTACGGAGACGTATTCTATTTATTTGCTTATTTATATTTTAAACTTTGTTTAAATTCGTCTACGAAGATACATCACACACACAGAAAAACAACGATTCATAGTCGAAGCGCTCGACACGAGCCGACATTTTCCATGACCTAATTATGGCAAATCCGATAGATGGCGCGTGTGTTAGCAGAAGTCTACCCGATATCTGTGCGAGCGCCAGATGAGGGCTGTAACTATAACGACAGTAATTTACAATCTACATCAGTCAGATAATGGAAACAACGCAAATGGGGAGCATAAATATGAAATTTTAATTAATTAGCCACTCGCAGAAATTGTGGTAAATCCGCGTGAATGGCGCAGACACATGCGAGTTATTAAGCCACTGAAAAAAAAAAACCGACTAGAACTGATAATGTTAGGATTTTTTTTGTTGCTATTGTGAGCTTATTGTTGTAGAGTTTGATTTATAACCGTGGAATGCCCGTATTTTGATCATTGTAATGAGTACTACGGGACGAGATTATCGCGTCATCTCGTTTTGGAATGGGGTTGTTTCAGCCGAAATTAGTCTGGTTGTTTGAATAGATTATTTATAGTGTATTATCGCCGTCTTTGTATAAGGTATTAAAATAAAACATATATATATATATATATATATATATATATATATATATACCATTTTCTATTCATGTAATTGACTTTAGCTGGACTGGGTAATATAGGCATATTTCGGGAGGAGGGTCAACAGGTCAATAATTTGTTAAACCAACCCCCGCAGGATGTTACGTTACAATCATTACACCCACGGACATATGGCGTGAGAAACGCATTATGCTCACCTTGGATCCGCACCCGTTCTGTTAAATCCAGTAGGATACATTAAAGAAACATCAACCTTAAATAAATGCACACCAGTCGCCTAGCAACACAAACTTTGTACGCAGACAAACGCGCCACCTATATATATATATATATTACAGTAGGACCACTGTAAGCCGATCAGGGCGTCGGATAGAGAGAGAGGGACACACACAGAGAGAGAGAGAGAGAGAGAGAGAGATCTGTAATTGAAGGCCACCGATATTATATTACATATTAGCGTTTGTTGTTTTCTGACGTTCGTATCAACGAGTTGCAATGTGACACTTAGTCACGTTCGGTTTCTAGTATCGTCTTATTTGAAGAAAAATGATTCTGTCAAGTTTAGAGGAGCACATCTCTCTCTCTCTCTCTCTCCTATATTCATTTACATCACCAAAATAATATTTCTTTTATCGCCACTTTTGTGTACACTGCATTGTACACTAAATTGGTCTACAAAACCTCCCAGTGTGGACGGGCGAAGTGAAACATGAGACACCCCCAAACTTAGGCCGGCAGGAAGATGAGTCCAGGTACTAGAGTTCTGTGGCCAACCACGCTACCGCATTGACCATGTACAGGTCCTAGTTACATCACCAAACTCCATCTTTTGACTGGCTAATAGATGGTCCCTCACAACCGGGAACATTTATTAAAACACATGTACCTAAAACAACGTTTGTTTGTGATGTTGTGACGACTTACGTCGAGTGTGTGTGTGGGGGGGGTTCTAGAATTAAACTGTGTCTGGGGAATGTTTCATCTGCTAATATCATTGCTCTAAACACTCATTCATTTCTTGTTTCGTTCATATATGTCCGTGTAAGTATATGTACACGTACTGTACGTGTGTATACATGTACGTGTAAGTGCATGTACGCGTACTGTACGTATGCAACGATCCTTCCCACACCTGTTGGCTACCGAAGGCCGGAAGTAATTCGCCGCTCTCGATGTACGCCACCTGACGACAATCAGTTCGGACGCAATTAATCTTCATTACTCAAACTTGCCCGGCTTTCATTACTCGTGTAATGTAACTTTGATACATTATCTGACGAAAGCAGACGCCTGCCTATCGCTATTTCATCCACTTCCTGTTGCGCATTACGTCGAGCGCCACCCTGGAGATGACACCAATACAAGTTCATTTTCGTCCTGCTTTCTTCGCCTCCGTGCGCATGCTCCAAATTACATCAATCGATGGCAGATTATTTCGGCAGCTAGCTCACCGGTTTTATTATTGCGATAACTGTCACGTGGTCGCTATGTGTCTATGTGACGTCATCGTTGTGATTCTTATAATCACGTGCCGTCGTCTTTTGATCGATCGGGGCTCAGCCTGATAAGGCCAACTTCCGAAAGAAATGCTCGCCTTTCATTGGTCGCACGAAGTCGCGCGACCATGTCACCTGGCACCTCGTGTTCCGGTTGACTCGTGACCCTACCACCGGCTATCACATGATCATTTGTGATGACGACTGATGCCGACTTTTGGTTAATACATCGATGTGGCCTCGTGATTTGTGTCTAACATAAAACTACTGTTACACGTGTTAATTACCCGGAGTCACTTCCGGCAATAAACACTTTGGTCACGTGGGTAAAATGGAGGATTAAACGGAAACATCTGTTAGTGGATAGCGTGTGTTTACCAATTATATGTTTGTTATTTACGCGCTATTTGTATGTTGTTTACCTGATGTTTACATGCTGGCTGATTATAATACTGTTAATAATATTTTAATATATAATACATAAGCTTACCGCACACACACACACACACACTCACTCACGATCATGTACCCAGCTATGCACACACATACACATAAATAGGCGAACTTTGATAGAAAGATACCTACGTAAAAATAATGTGTTCTGTGTGTGTGTGTGTGTGTGTGTGTGTGTGTGATGAATCAGTCAGATGTTGTATCGCGGTCTGTGATTATGTATCCCACCCACTACTAACACAAAACACACACACACACACACTAATATCAACAACAACTGCTACTACATCTATAACAACAACACCAACTATAATAACACCAACAACAAACAACACTAAACCTAGCCACATCATTATAGCAATACCTTCCCGTTGTCTACCTTCAGAGTGATAACCGTGCCGTTGTGGGCCCTGGTCGAGCCTGCCTCAGCCCTCACTGAGCCGGGTGTCGGCCCTGACGGAGCCTGCACCAGCGTACCGCCGCCGCCAGCCCGTCATCGATGAGGTGCCAGTAGCCCGGTGTCGGCCCGCTGTCGGCCCGTCGCTGTAAGCCGCCTACCGACGGACTGTAAGGTGTCGGAGAGCGTAGGTAGGCCAGCTAAAGGCCCGCCTCGCTGACGAGCTACACCACCAGGTGGCGCCGTCCTCAGCCCGATCGACGACGACGAGGACGGCTAGTGCTGCCATCTGGCGGGGGATGTAGTAGCCACCCTGACACACACACACACACACTGCGAGAGACTGGCCGGAGACACCGCCAACACGACCGCCACTCCCCTACAGCTCAGACCTGTAGCCCGTAGTCAGTACACGGGGCGACAACAACGCTAAGACTTAATCAGCTCGGCCGAGAACTGGGAATACGTCCGCGGACGGCGTGTGTTGGTGTGTGCGCGCGCGTGAGTCTCTATCTACGTACCGGCGAGTACAGCCATCATCAACCCTACTGTCATCATCTTCATCATCATCCTCTTCGGTATCATCAGTAGAAGAAGCGGCCCTAACGGTGATACATACTATCTCAGGTACGTCATCGTACGAGGATTATATGCTGCCGTTTCGAGGAAGTTCTCTCGGGCCGGCGCCAGGTTGGATTTTGTTTATCGCGTGCGCGTGCACATGTGCGTCGATGTGTTTATGCCACGTGACCGACAATTCTGACGATCTACGAGTGCTGTAAGGCCGGAATTAAGTCGTCGGTGTGCACCGATCGTTGCGCATTTTCCGCCGTTTCGGTTCACGCGTTTGACCTACCGGGAGCCGAGCCGAGCCGAGCCGAACGATGTCGGGAACGGTCGGTGCGTCGTTCGGTTCGACGCCGCTCTCGTCGCCGGACAACTACACCGGAACCGGCGAACCGACGCCGAACGGAAACTGGTCGAGCGGCGCCGATGACGTCATGAAGGAACCGTGGCTGCGCGGCGTTCTGGTCCTGCTGTACAGCGTCATCTTCCTGCTGGGCGTCAGCGGGAACGCGCTGGTCGTCTACGTCGTGATCCGGAACAAGACGATGCAGAGCATCACGAACATCTTCATCACGAACCTGGCCATCTCGGACATCATGATGTGCCTGCTGGCCGTGCCCTTCACGCCGCTGTCGGGCCTCCTCAACAGCTGGGTGTTCGGCGAGGCGCTCTGCCACATCGTGCCGATGACGCTCGGCGTCAGCGTTCACGTCTCGACGCTGACGTCGACGGCCATCGCCATCGATCGCTACTTCGTCATCGTGCACCCGTTCAAGCCGCGCATGAAGACCTTCGTCTGCCTGCTGCTGATCGTCGCCATCTGGATCGTGTCCGTCTCGATCTCGCTCCCGCTGGCCATCTACCAGAAGCTGGAGTGGGAGCCGGAGATCGACGGCTACCAATGTCTGGAGTCGTGGCCGAAGACGACCGCCCGCCAGTTCTTCACCGTGACCAGCCTCATCATGCAGTACATCGTGCCGTGCAGCATCATCACGTTCTGCTACACGAAGGTCTCGCTCGTGCTCCGGACGAGAGCCCGGACCAAGATCGGCTGCGGCTCGAAGAGTCGCGAGCGGGACGAGCTCGAGATCCGCCGGAAGCGGCGCACCAACCGGATGCTGATCGCCATGGTCTCGATCTTCATCTGCTGCTGGCTGCCGCTGAACGTCACCCACCTGACGCTCGACTACAACAAGGCGGCCGCCAACTGGAAGTACTTCCTGTTGGTCTTCTTCGCCGCGCACGTCATCGCGATGAGCTCGACGGTCTACAACCCGTTCCTCTACGCGTGGATGAACGAGAACTTCAAGAAGGAGTTCAAGCTGGTCGTGCCGTGCCTGTTCAGCCGGCGACGACACCGGGGCTCGTGTACGATGAACGGTACGCCGTCGCAGTACACGACCGTCGAGACCCAGAACACGCTGGTCAATCGGTCGCCTCCCAAGGAGCGGAACGGCTGTACGAGCGAGTCTAAGGCCATCTACGAGGCTGACGTCGATAAGGTACAGTTAAAAATCGGGGCTGAGGATGACTGAGTCGTCCGGCTCCCAGCAGTACCAGCGCACCCCCCCTCCGGCCCCACAGGCCCCTCCCGGCTAGAAAATACCGCCCACACCTATCTACGGCCATCGATAGACAACAATTACAACAACATTAACGACATTAACAACAACATATAAACGATGATTTCTTCGTTTCTTCAAATGCAAATTGGGAAGAGTTGCCAATTAGAAGAATTTCTGGTATCTTGCTACCCAAAATATTACTATAATACACAATATAAAAAGTATTATTTCGGGGGGGGGGTACGATCGCTGGATGTCAAACGAAGACAGTGGTACGCGTCGGTCGCGACCGTACGCGCGTCTGAACAGTTGTACGCCGCCTGAGTACGGGGTTGTGACGGACGGTGCGGGCACGACCCGTACTCGGTACACGCGTGTGTTTACGCGTATAACTATGCCGACGTATAACGCTTTAACAGGTGACGTCATGTGACGGCGTTCGTCTGCGACCTGTCGGCTGGACACGTGGCACTCTCGAGTGGTGTGCTTAAAACATCTGTACATAGGAAGGAACAGACAATTGTACAGAAGAAAATATGTGATGATCACAAACAGATGTGCTTTGATTTCAAGTTGCTTCAGTGATTCTATTGTAAGCATTATATATATATATATATATATATATATATATATATATATATATATATATATATAATATTGTGCTGCGGTCCAGTTCTCGGATGTTGTGACAGTGTTTTGTGTCTATGTCCGTTGGTTAGACACTCCACACACTGGAATATATTTCATCAACAGTGCATAACTACTACTACTACTTCTACTACTACTAGTACTACAGCAAATATTACTATTAGTACTGCTATTATGATTATTATTATGATTATGATTATTATGGTTACTATTATTATTATTATCATTATTATTATCTTTATTATAACAACACTATAACAAGTTCATGACGGGTCACTGTTCTACATACTGTGCCGCTCTAACCTGTATCCTGTATCATAACCGCCATCTTCTCGTCCGTGTATAGTATCCAATGGGGGGGGGGGGCCACTCGTGACGTCATCCGAGGGATGGGCGTGGCCACGCATGCGCCGGATGTGCGGCCTCTGCGATAGCGCGTTGTCGTGGTGTGTTCCGGTTTTCGCTCGATTTTCCTTTCCAGGGAAGTAGATCTTGTAAATAATTCCGCCTGTTTCCGTTCGCTTCCTACTCGCCGGTCCCGTGTACCTTATATGCTCGCTAGATGTCGCCACAGTGGTACATAATTCGCTGGTCGTGATCGTGTAGGCTGTGGATTTGTGTCTGTGTGTGTGTTTGTGTGTGTGTTCGACAAGCTCAGGTCCCAACAATCACCTACGAACACCCTGATAATTACGCCCACATCTGTTCATGAGTAACCCACACCCAGTGCCCACACGTACCTACAACTCACGCTCCTAACATCCACACACAGGCATTTTATTACCCAGATATACATACAGCGTATAATGCTGGTACTCACGTTATTATTGGTAAGATCCTCACATAACTCACATCGTGATGTTGTGATACTCGTTATCGCTCACAGTGTTAATGTCATTGTGCGATCCGCAGATGACTCGCCGGGTTTTTGTTATGTCTCCTCGCATCAGGTTGTTATTGGCTGAGTAATCCTCACATGACTCAACACGTCATATACGTGATCCTTGCACAATTCGCGGCGAACTCAACACATCACTCCTGATGTTGTTGACGCGATCCCCGTATGTTAGCGGTGTGATCCTTGCATGATTCCGTGCTGTTATTGATCTAAGCTTCACGGGCTACCTTTTCTCTCTGATTCGACTCAGATGTGATTCGTGGCTTCGTCGATGTAATCAAGGCGTGAATTAATGTTATTGGAATAACCGAAATCATGTTATTATAGTTTCTAATCATGACTAAATCATATTACTACATATACAGGAGTTACGATAGTGCATAACAGTTCGGAACTGAACTAACATCCAGTCGGTTGACCTATACACAGCCTGTGTTGTTGTATACATGACCTGTGCTATTTGCATCCATGGCCTGCGTTATTGTGCAGAGAGACTGTGTTGTTGTTGCATATATTGCGTGCATTGGTACGGAAGAGTATACCTGTGTCTCCGCATAAGCAAGCTTGTGTTGTGATATAAACGAAGTGCCACGGTTGTGGCATAACATACTCTACCTTTGGTACAACACAAATAGTTTGTAGTTAGCATACACAATCTGTAATATGATAAGCCAGGCCTGTGCAGTGGTACACACAATCTGTGTATATCAAGTGCTTTGGCGTACAGTCCGTAATATGGCATACACAATTTTACAATAATATACAAAGTGTCCACTATGACATACCATCTGCCTTGTGACACACACACACACAAACACACACAAACACACACACACTATTATATATTATGTGTTATTGCATACACAGCTCTGTTATAATACACAATTTGTGCTATGATGTATACAATATGTATGATAACACATGATTTACCCTTAAACACGCAATATGCGCAGTACAAATTGCACATTATATATTGCAATATATACAGTATGTTCTGTGATATAGAGATTTTGTTCTACGACGAACACGGTATACAATGTGGCATACACAATCTATGCTACGTAAGACACACACAATCTGGGCTAAGATCATTCGTTAGTTTCCACCAAAAGTTTTATTGTACACACACACACACACATACTAACACTAACACACACCACACACACACACACACACTGCCTACATATTCAGTATTTTGCTTTAAACGTGCTCTACACCTTCGTGAGTATCTACAGGTGTACGTGAACACGTTCATATACATGTATATACATAAGCCTGTATAACATGCCGGTTTACGTTGCATTCTAATAGCTCTGTGACTACAAGAAATGTCTTTTAAAATGACGTGATATCACTAGAGGAACCTGTCATGAGCGATAATTCGGTGTTAGATATAACTGGGTTGTTCATTTTACAAAGAACAGGCTACGAATGGGTGATATAAACTGTAAGAGTTGTAACAGTTCGAATATCTGTAATATGATTTATTGAAATTGTATATTGATGATTTTATATATATATATATATATATATATATATATATATATATATATATAATCATACAGTTAAAGTCTTAAGTAGGAATTGGGTTAAGAGAAAGATTTTTTTCTTGTGCATTTTTAATACAAATTAATGCCATGTGCGCAGATGTTAAGTAGCTACATATAGCAGTGCTATATAGGAACGCAGACACTGTTTGTTGTTTTATTCCAGTGACGCATGATAGACATCACAACTGCCCGTGATGTATACATACTTACCAGATAAGTATTATAAACGTGATAAAAGTGGTCTCTTCTGTTTGTTATATTCTTGTACAGAGCCGAGCATCAGGTGTCTCAAATAAAACTGGTCACGTGCTAATGACGTCTTCGTCTAAAATAATGTGCTGATGAGAGTGACTGTGCCACGTGATCAAGTCTCTCTCTCTCTCTCTCTCTCTCTCTCTCTCTCTCTCTCTCTCTCTCTTTATCTATCGATCTATCTGTCCGTCTATCTATCTATCTATATATCTATCTATCTATCTATCTATCTATCTATCTATATCTACCCATCTCTGTATGTGGGTGTGTTGGGTGTGTTCTTTAATCATGCCAGCTTTACCAGCCATCACACGACAGAGCGGAAGTACTAAATCTGTCACGACACTTCCGGTACAGTTGTTCCCCGGATGTGCTAGCTTTTCTCGGTATTGTTATAATTATATTTGTTGTCGTCGGAAATGTCATTCTCTAAATGTCTTTTTATACGACAACAATATTATCTTTGACAATAGTAACGGTTATCATGGAGGTGTTCTTGTGTCGTTGATGGTGGTGGTGGTTGTGAGTCAGTGGGTGGTTGAGTCAGTCAGTCGGTCGGTCAGTCAGTCAGTCAGTCAGTGGTTGATTGGATGAGTAGTTGAGTAACTGGGTCAGTGGTGGTGGTGGTGGTGGTGGTGGTGGTGAAATAGGGGGATGGTGGTGAAAAGTAGGGAATGGTGGGGTTGGGGGTTTTAGGAGTGAATTACTAAATAAGTGAGTGACACAGTGAGT
Source organism: Paralvinella palmiformis (assembly GCA_025642065.1). Taxonomy (NCBI): domain Eukaryota; kingdom Metazoa; phylum Annelida; class Polychaeta; order Terebellida; family Alvinellidae; genus Paralvinella; species Paralvinella palmiformis. The sequence continues at coordinate 143,650 of JAODUP010000840.1, forward strand.
GGGTTAATGAGTGATTGAATGAGTGGGATTGAATAGTTTGAATGGTGTTGGTGTAGTGTCTGTAGCGGCAGTGGTGGTGGTGGTGGGGGGGGGGTGGTGGTGGTGGTGGTGAAAAGGGGGGATGGTGATGATGTTGGTAATGATGTTGGTTGATGGTGTTGGTGATGATGACGATGATGATATTGGATATGGTGATGCTGGTGTTAGTGACGATGGAGGTGTTGGTGACACTGGTGATGTTGGTAATGGTGGTGATGTTGGTGAAGTTGGTGATGATGGTGGTGATGGAGTTGTCGGTGATGATGGTGATGTTGGTCATGGAGATGATGGTGTTGGTGAGGTTGTTGGTGTTGGTGATGAGATGTACTACGTGTTGGTGATGTTAGTGATGTTGGATGATGATGGTGTTGGTGGTTGTGATGATGGTGATGATTGAGGTGCTGGTGATTTTGTTGATGATGAAATGTACGTGTTGGTTATGGTTGGTGATTATCGGTATGTTGCTGATGATGGTGATGGTGATGATGGTGGTGTTGCTGACGATGGTGATGTTGGTGATGATGGTGATGTTGGTGATATTGGTGATGATGGTGGTGATAGTGGTGTTGCTGACGATGGTGATGTTGGTGATGATGGTGATGTTGGTGATGATGGTGATGATGGTGGTGATGGTGGTGTTGCTGACGATGGTGATGTTGGTGATGATGGTGATGTTGGTGATGTTGGTGATGTTTCTGGTGATGCTGATGTTGGTGATGTTGGTGATGATGCTATGTCCTTGTTCCCTATCAGATCTAGAGCCATATCTCTACATCATATCTCGACCTGAACATTGGACGTTATAAAGTAATATAATTATATATCAATATTAACGTAATAAATAAAAGGGATCTAATTAACGTTATTAATCTCGTTGTTACATGTGTTTTGTTTGCCATTAAGAGGTTTTCCTTTCCTTCAAAACTCAATAAGTTTCACTCACGCACAAATATACACCTACACAGAATACACACACGACATATATATATATATATATATATATTTTTATTTTTTTTTATTTTTTATATATATATATATACGCACATCCAGAGTTTTAGCACGCGATTCAATAATCTCTGAACCATTGCCTTATTCCACGCTGCTAAATACAAAACAAGCACACACACACAAACACACACACACACACCTGGAACACTTTATCAAGGTAACAGCAATCCGGATCCGCTAACGGAAGATTACATCGGACAAGGAACAATCAACTAATCCCGTCAGCCAGTGGCGTCGTCTATTGAAAGTTATCCCGAATGCCGGATATCGCCACTATACGGATGGTGTATCCAGATTAGGCGCGATCGGTGTTGATGATATCCAGGTGGCGTGTACAGTTTGTTAATCGCCGGGATAGAGATTAATCCAGTATCGCCATAGAACAATCCCCGTCCCATACGACTACTGTGCGGACATTGTTTTTGGCATCTTTGCCAATACAGTCCGGCCCCTATCTTCGTTTTCATAGGTAGCATACCGTGTCTCGGTGCCTTTATTCGAAGGATCCCGAACCCCCCCCCCCCAACCATTCGCCTAACAGATTCCTCGTTTGTGTATCAGTCGATTAGGGGTCAAGTTTGGTTGGATTCGGTCGCAGAAACCTTCCCATTCTTTACTGCCCGTCCATCCGCTCAGCCACGACGTATTCATTCGATATTCTTTTTAGGAACAACGTACACAACTATTGGCCAATTGGTTATCTTTATTAATTTACAGATTATGTATTATCTAAACAAAATAAACATCGCTATTCGTCTTACGGTATGGCCCGGTGACGGTGTATTGGTGGCCCAGTGGTTAAAACGTTTCATCGCAAACCTCTAGGCTATGGGTTCGAATCGAAATCTAACCCGTGTTTGTGTAGCTGTTGAGTATAGATGCCGAAAAGGTTGTAGTAAGAACTTCGGCTGGGGCTACATTTTTTTCCATTAAATTGTTACATTTTTAATAATGTATTTACTGTTAATTACTGTTCATCGTAAACCCTGGTTATACCACATTATAAACGTGTTATGCCGCGATGGCCCCCGACTATGGGGGGGTTTCCGGGGTAAACCCTTTTGGCCCCAAAAAAAGGCAGGCCATGGGGGTTTGGGAATTTTCTTCCCTTGGAAGTTGAGATGTGTGTTCGGATTGGAACAGGTCTGAGCCAATGGTAATAATACTGTAAAGGGCCCCATAGCAGCAATCTAGCTGAATAGGGCGTTATATAAATGTCACGAAAATTATTATTATTATATTATGTCGGGATGTGGATGTTTATTGGATGCCAATAAAACATGTTATTGTCGAATAAACATCATTTCGTTGTCTGGTTCTGGTCGAATACTTGAACTCGAAGTAAGCATCATCTCTAGGCTCCTTGAACATCGGGCTTTTAATTCAGCGACACCCCAGCGCCATTCAACGTGATCAACCACCCACGAGGCTCAGAGCCGAGAAGAATTAATTCCGGGATTGATTCGAGTCTTCACCTGGAATTGCAGGCGAGTGCCTCGAAGCTAGAGGTAGCGCACTACCTCTATACCACTACAACACAAGTAACAAATGTCAAACATTTACGTAACACGACTGATGTTGTTGTTGTTGTTGTTGTTGCTAATACGAGAAAAGAGCTGAAAATAATGCGAGTAATGTTGTTGTTATTAATCTTATTAAAATTATTCCCTAACACTAAACAATACGTGTAAACAGACAGACAGACAGACAGACATACAGTCAGACAGACATACAGACAGATAGACAGATAGAAAAACAGATGGACAGACAGATAGACAGATAGACAGACAGACAGACAGACTGACTGGCAATCAAGCGGATAGCCTAACATCTTGAGACAGGTACAAATAGATCTAAACGGCAAGACAAACCTGTAAACAAACATGTAAACAAAGGTGATAATCAAACAAACAGGTAATCGAGAAAGTAAACGGGTAGGTTATCCAACAGGTAAACAGTGTTAGCCAGTCGTCGTTGTCTGTCGGCAATATGGCTACATGATGTCTATATTTGTTACAGTTGCCATGACAACATAACGGGCGCGAGGGAACAATAGCTGATGATAAAATCTGGTATTATAATTATTATAAATATTAGAGACACTACAGAGAAGATGTTCCGGTTACAGGTGCCAGGTAGAATTCTTTATCAGAGACACGTCGACTGGAACAGCGTAGAGCGGGAGTAGTACTGAGACTACATCGCTCACGTTAAATTCACGCCAAGTAAGTCAGGGGATATATATATATATATATATATATATATATATATTCTTTTCATCGGATATAGCATGGCTTAGTAGGAAAATTAGCAATGCCGACTAAACACCTGATGAATCGTCCAGATGTTTAATCACTATATATGCTTCTCTATAGCCGTGTCACTTAACAAAATAAATACTAAAATAAACATTCATATCAGAAATTATAGAGAAGATACGTGATTACAAAAATAGATGTCAGAAATGTGTCAAAATGCGGCAGCTTGTGTCAAAATGTGTCAACATGTGTAATGGTCTGTTTCGCATTTATTGTACAGAGAGCGATCTCAATTTAGATGACACAAAATAATCGAATGGCGATTTTTCTCTGATAAGAAGCTCAATGACTAACAATGGAATTGTAACAGATCCAGAAATAGAAAATAAGAGAGGACATACTGATCTAGAATGTTATTAAACAAATCTCCATAGCGGAAAACAGCCGTTCCAGAATTAAGCTAGAAGATCAGTTAATTGGATAAGGAAATGGGCAGGATTTTATCAGAACAAGAGGGGGGGAGGTGCGTATAAACACTGAAATGCT